>JARSSU010040731.1:0-50785 GCA_029619165.1 Eurosta solidaginis
ACGGAGATGGGATTTCCTTAAAAGACCCCTAGGCGGTCTGAGTTCATTTCAATAAGATGTTCTGTTGGCGGGGGATGGCGCCCAGGTTTTTTCTGGGGGTATTCAACAACAAAAAAAAGGGAAAAATGTTATTGAGTCAGCAGCTCATTTTCGCTTCCCTGATGGGGAGTATCCTAGCCTTATCTATGCAGAATTTATTTGGTGTTCCTGGGGAGCAATTAAGATGTATGAGGGCCCGTGCGCGCTTCTGAGAGCGGAATTTGGGTGCAGGGGCCTGGTTAGTTTTTCTTCACAGTGGTGATTTTTAGGGCCTTGCGGGGACCCATAAATGGGGTGAAAGGAGGTAGGCCACGTAATTTCGGCTGGCTATAATTTGCTTTCGGTATGTTAAGGTCATGGAGCGGGTTTTTTCTTTTATTCTTTTCCCAAAGTACTGCCAGGCGAGGGAGATTTTGGAGCTTTTTGTCTTAACGGCTTTCTGAATTCTCGGAACAAAAAGTTTGGCGGCTGCGTGTTTGCTACCAAAGGTGTAGATCCTGGATTCAAAAATGGTTTTAACACAAACCCCAAGAATTTTGGGGTGTAGGGGTGGATGTAGTTCCCGGTAAGGCGTAGTGCCCAATGGGGGGAGTCGGGATGTTCAAAAAAAAATGTCCGGGGGACAATTTGGGCCGTGTCCATGTTGTAAAAATTTTAATCGGGTTCCGGCGGAAAGCAATTTTTAGTCGGTGGATAAATTTGGGCCAGGGGTTTCGCGAGGGGAGAAAAAAAAAAAAAACCTGGAGGAAGATTCAGGGGAAGGGTTAAAAAGCCGTTTAAATTGTTATTGCCATAGCGCATCGATCTTTGGCCTGCGGGGGCCTGTGGGCCAGTATTGTGCAGTCATCTGTGGGGCGTAGGGGAAAAAAAAAAACGAATTGTGACTTCCTTATCCGTGGGTGAAGGTAGCTTAGATTGTAAGAAGAAATTAAAAACAAAAACGTGGGGGAGTAGGGACCAAACCAACCCCCCTGTGGGCCCACCCGTGTTTAAATTCTCTTGGTTTTTTTGATTGTTCGTTTTCAAAGTTGCACTTCAGATAAATTTGCGTGTATCCCAACCTTTTTAGGGGACATGGGGAAGGGTAGGGGGGACCTTCCCCAAGTGGTCTTGTGCATTAACAAGGGGAAGTTTTCATGGTTGGGGGCGGAGACCGTAAATCAAAAAAAAGGGGGGGCTTGTTGATTAGTTAGCGCTACGGGAAGTTTTACTGTTACCTAATGGTTGTGGGGGTTATTGATTTTAAAAAACCGCAAAGTTTATTGGGGTTTGTTAATGGGCATTTTTAGCGGACCGGTGGGTGTGTGTGTGTGCTATTTGGATGGTTTTTTTGAAAGCGGCCAATTTTTTCTGAGGGGGCCTAGCTGCAAAATTTTTTTGACCTGGGAAAAATTAAAGGGAGCCAAAAAAAAAAAAATTGGGGGCTTTCAAAGCGTGTTTCTTTGCACTGGGGGCGATAGGCGAGGCAGATATCGGACGATACGACCCCACCTATGGGTTAGGTCTGGGTTTCCCTAGGCTTAGTAGCTGGGGGAACCCACTTGGCCATTTTTCCCATTTTCTTCCAAAGTACTGATGTAAAAGGTGGGAAAACAAGAGGACCCGATGGAAAGAACATTCGGCCGCTTAAATATTTGTGGGAAACCCACTCCTTCCCTTCGTTTTCTAAGCATCGGCTATTGGTCGGTTCTGGGTGCCCCACTTTTTGCTTTGGGAAAATGGTTTTAAGCCAACGGGACCCAATGGCGTTCGCAAAAACCTCTTTAGCGGTGATGGTGATTTGGTTGACGCGCGATAAATTTGTGCGCCCTTTTTTATTTGTTGCTGGCGTCGTATTGGGGCTCCTCCGTGTTCCTATTCTTTGCGGGACCCGGTAGGATGCAGTAATATTATTTGTCGGCAGGAAAAGGCGCTCTCGCCCCATTTTTTCGCGTCGGGGACAAGCAACTTTGTCCCGCCAAAAAGGGGGCCGATTGGGCAAAACTTTGGTATTTGAGATTAAGTCGGAATTTTCGATGTGTGTGGTGGGACTTTACGGGTGCGGGGAAACAAAAAAACAAGGTTTTCCCCCCAAACAACGGGTAGGGAGAGGTTACAAAAAACCTCTTTTAGGGGCTCCTCCATTTTCGCCCGGCTTGGTCATCTAACAAAGCAATCTGAATGGCGTTGGTTTATATCCCTGTATTGGGGGTTCGGGCCTTGGGGTCAAAGCGCTGCATTATAAAGTGGTTTCACGTATTTCTTTTCTACAGGCTAATACAGGTTTTTGCGGGCCTCCGGACGGGGGGAAAGTTGGGCGGGCCGGAATTCTCGGGAAATTTCTCCCGGGCGGGAATGGAATGTCTGTGAGAATGCCCCGTGGGGCGATTTTTGATTGACCTCACGGAAGGCAACGCTTTTCGTTGGGCGGGGCTCATATACGGCTGAGTTTTTCAGGTGCCGTATTTTTTCCTTTTCCAAAAAAAAAAAAATGGCTTACGGAGATGACCTTCCTTAAAAAGGGTCCATAGGCGGGTGTTGGTCCCTTCAATTCTATCAAGAGTATGTCTGGGGAAATGGCCCAGGTTTCTGGGTATTTTAACAGTGACTGTTTTTTGGTTTTAGGGCATCTTCATTTCTAAACTTGATGGGGGGGAGGTATTCTCGTGCTGTATTCATTATGTAAGATTCTGGTGTTCGGGGAACTAAAAGCAAAAGCACAAGCCGGTGACGGATTCTGAGCGCCAGTAAATTTTTTGGCAGGCCTGTAAAGCTTGCTTTTTTTCCATTGGGTAGTTTTTTTCGGCTTGGGGCGGGACCCCATATAGGGGGACGGGTAGCACGCCCAATATGTATATAAACGGGGGCTGGGCGAAAATTGCTTTTGTTATGTGGAATGGAGGCGTTTCTTAGTCTTTTCCCCAAAAGGTACTGCAGAAAAAAGGGAGTTTTGCGGAAATTTTTATTTAACGCGTTCTGGATTTTATTTCGGAAACAAAATTGGGCTGGCATGCGTCACCCAAAAAGTAGATCCTGAATTCAAAAAAAAAAAAAAAAAAAAAAACGGGCAACCACCAAAGGTTTTTTGGGGTTGGTAGGACAGTCGGGTAATAGCGTAGTGCACATCGGGACGGGCGATGTTCAAAATAGGTCGACATTTGGGGGGGGGGGAAACTTTCAAGTTGTAAAATACGTCGGGGGGGATGATTTTAGTCGGTGACTTTAAATGCACCGGGTTTTCGCGAGGCGAAAAAAAACAAAAACTGGAGGAGGAAAATCCAGGGAAGGTTAGGCCGTTATATCATGTGCAAAAGCTCATCGATATGTGGGCCCGGGCTGTGAGCATAATTGTGCCGGTGTTATCCGGGGCGTAAGGCACCCGATAGAAAACTTCCTTCGCGTGGTGCGGAAAAAGATTAGTTTTTGATATTTCTAAAAAAAATTGTAAGAAACAAAAAAGTTGGGGAAGGGGAACAAACCACCCTGTGGGCAAACCCTTGGTTTAATTCTTCTTGGCCTTTGGGATGTTTTCGGTTTTTTGAATTGTTGCAAACCGATGCCTTGCCCGACCACCCCTGATTAATTTGGCGGGGTCCTCCTTTTAAAGGAACATTGGTTTGTGAAGGGTAGACCCTTTTCCAAAAGTGCTGCAGCTAAAAAAACGTCGCCATGTTGAACGGTATCAAAAAAAAAATAAAGCTGTCGATAGGTTCTAACGCGCTTTACGAGTTTTAACTGGTCTATTGGTGGGGGGGACTCTGATTTTAAAAAAAAACCCCCACCCCAATTTATCTGGTTGTAAAATTTGGCCATTTTTACCGCGTGGTGGGTGGTAGCTAGGAGTTTTCTAAAAAAAAACGGCCATGCTGGATGGACAGGCTAAGCTGCCCCAAAAAAATTTGCGTTGAAGTAGGGTGAAGGCAAAAAATTGGGGCCCTGTTTCAAGGGCGGGGTCACTGGGCTACTGGCGGATAGGGGGGCGAGGATTATTGCGGGGGGGGAACATTTAATTTGGGGACTCTTCATTATGGTTTTAGCTGGGTATGCTCCCCCAGGGCTTTAGTAGCGAGACCCACCTTGGGTGCCATTTTTCCATTTTTCGGGTTGGAACAAAAAACAGGGGGGTGGGGAAAGCAGGGGGGGAAACAGGTTGAAAAGGGTGGGTAAACGTGCTAAAATATTGAAAAAAAAACAACTTTTTTCCCTAGGGCTTTTTTAAAAATCATTCGGAAGTGGATATTTGGCCGTGGGGTCTGGGGGGCCAACTGACTTGTGTGGGGATGGTTTAGCATGGGGGACGGATGGAGTCGTCCTTCAAAAACCTTCTTTGGCGGTGATGGTAAAATTGTGAAACGCGCCTTGAGCTTTTTTATGTTTACGTTGCGTGTTGTTGGGCCTTCCGTTCTATTTTTGGTCGACCCGTAAAGGGAATGCATTATGGTGTTGTAGGGAGGAACAACGCGCTCCGCGGCGCATTTTTTTTTTCCGACAAAATCGGGGCATTTGGTCGCCAAAAGGGGGGCGGGATGGGGAAAACTGTTTTCATTGTTGAGCCTAGAACGGTGATTTCGAAGGACTTTTACCAGTGGGGGGGGGGAACAAAAAGGGTTACCCTACCCCAACCGGGACAAGGAGAGGTTTGCTTTACAAAACCGCTTAGTTTTTTGGACCTTCCCGATTTTCGACCTCCCGCTTGTGTTTTCATCCACAAGAAAAATTGTTTGATGGTTTGTTATTATAAACTGTAATTTGGGTGGTCCCGCCGAGATCCGGCTGTATTATTAAAAGGGTTCAACGTTTCTCTCGCTAAACTTGCGGGCCTCTGCCGGGGAAAAAAAAACAGTGGGAAGCCACAAAAAAATTTTGGGAAAATCTACCGTTGGGAAAAATGAAAAAAAAAAAACAAAAACGAGCCGAGGGCGGATTTCAAAATGGAATCCTGCGAGAAAGGCACCGGCCTACCTCTTGGCGGGGGGGTGGCATCAGTTGGATAGGGAGTGGCAGCAAAAAAAAAATGCGGTTTTTAGTTGTCTGTTAATTTGTATACAAAATTAAATGTGTTTAATTAAAAGTTTTAATGGAAAGTTGGCGTTTTTCTTGGCGGGGGGGGAGCGATGAAAAGTCGGCGGAAAACAAAACCCGCGCCGAGCGAAAATAAAAGATATAGGGGCAACAGGTGTCAAGTTTTTTCCATTTAAGCAAGATATTTGGGTTTGGAAGTATCCAGTCGTTATTGTTGGAAACGTACCTTTTAAATAAAAGGGGCCATTGATGCAATTAATTAAATAATTGGAAGTTATTTTTTAATTTCAAAATAAACCAGTTTTAGCGGATTTTAACGAGCTTATAGGGGGAAGGGTTGCGCGGAATAAAAAAAAGGAAAATTCGTTTAACAATTATGAAACATTTGTTTGTAGGGGGTAGGTTCATGGAAAAAAAAACAAAAAAAAACCCTTAAAAAAAAATCAAAAAAGTCGAAAAAAATATATATATAAAGGAATAAAAAAAAAAAAAAAAATTTAAAAAATTTCGGTAGGCTCGAAAAAAAAATTATTTTTTTGGGTATGACGTAGTGGAAAACTTTTTATTTTCCTGAGGGGCCCAAAAAAATCCTGTCGAAAACAAATTCGATGGGCGGCGGATATGGGCCTTAATGATAATCCATACATACTGGGAGTTAAACCGATTAGGGACTTGGTTTCTGGCCCAACCATTTGTTTTGCCGTCTTTTTCTCAATTGGATTCTTTCACGCTTCATTCTGTATTCCAATATCTCTCGTATTTTTTTCATCCGCCAGCTCTATCTATTTTGTCTCCTGTCATTCCTTTCAAACTTTTTATCTATGTGTTCTGACTGTTTTTTCTTCAATCTCTTTTTCCCCAGTTCCCAGTTTTCCAGTCGGGTTCCCTGCTGGCCAACAATTTCCCGAAAAAAAAGTGTTTCATAAATAATAAAAATTTTCTAGGGGCGAAAGGGGCGGGAAAACGTATATGCGCCCCACCCGAATTTTGTTTCAGGGGTAAAAATTTCGAAACTAAGGGAACAAAAACAGTAGTTATTCGAATGTATGTGGATTTGGTCGGCTTGGTCCCTCTTTCCCTGAAACAAGTATCGTAATACTAAAATATGAGGGCAAAAGTTTCTACGACAATATATACCAAAATTTTAAAAACCGCAAAAATCGAATTGTGAATAATAGCCTTTTGTTCGGAATAGGGGATTCGGTCAGGGGTACGCAAAGTTTCCGGAAAAGGGGAAAAAAAAACTTTTTCAACTACCTCCTAAGGGGAAAGTATTAATGGGACAAAGAAAAAAAAAAAAAACCAATAAAGGGAAAATTGGTAAAAACAAAAAAAAAAAAAAAAAAAAAAAATCGTTCCAAAAAATTAAGACCAAAAGGGCCCCCACCAACGAACTAAGTCGGTTGGCGAAAAAAATCCGGTCAGGTTGTTGCTACAGTGTTAGGGAAAATATCAGATGTGGCGGTTAAGTGCAGGGGGGACAATGCATTCGGGCAAATGTATATTTACCAATGGGGGCAAAAGTTTTTAATGAAAAAAAAAAAGGCTCCTTTATCCAAAAACCCACACTAAATAAAAAAAAAAAAACGGCATTAAAAAATTCCTAAAAAAAAGATTAGTAACCAGGGGAAAAAAAAAAAAGGATTAAGTTAAAAAAAACAACAAAAATCGGGGAGTTTGTGAAGTTGGGCACCTCCATTGGCGGAGTAATTAAAAAAAAAAAAAAAACAAATATGGCCAATTGTTTTGTTCCCAAGTTTGGGTTCAGGGAAAAAAATAAAATTTTCGGTTTGGGTTCACTTTTGTAAAACAGTTATAATATTATAATGGTGTCGCAAAAACACAAAAACATTTTTTTTTAACGCTTTTTTATTGTTGCTAAAAATCGTTTTGCCCATCGGTTTTGGGCCCCCAATCGTTTGCAAATTGTCTATGTGGTTGGTCCCCATGTTTTGGTTTCCCGTGGAAAAAAAAAAAAAAACAAAATCGTTTTGTCCTCCTTTTGTAAAAAAGTTAATTTAAAAAAAAAAAAAAAAAAAAAAAAAAAAAAATTCGTGTGGGGGGGGGAAGGGTTGGGGGGCACCCCATTGCGGGAGTAATTAAAAAAAAAAACCAACAATGCCATTTCGTTGGTCCCAACCTGTTTGTCCCAGGAAAAAAATTTTTTTCGGTTTTTGTCCCCCTTTTTGTTCAAAGTTTATTAAAAAAAAAAAAAAAAAAAATTGTGTGTTGGAAAGGGGGTTTGGGCACCTTCCATTGCGGGAGTACATTAAAAACAAAAAAACCAAAATTTGCGAATTCGGTGTTGTCCATCGTTTGTGTCCACGTTTCTCCAGGGGGAAAAATTTTTCGTCGTCCACAATTTTTGTTTAACAAAAAAAGGTGGGTTATAAAAAACAAAAAAATATTTTTTTTTTCGAAAAAACCCCCAAAAACATTTTTTTTCCGCTTTTATGTGGCTAAAATTAGTATGGGTCCCCGCGGTTTTGCCCATCGTTGTCCCACACGTTTGGTTTTCCAGTGGAAAAAAAAAAAATTTTTTCTTTTGCCACCTTGTGTTTTTAAAAAAAAAAGTTAAAAAACAAAAACAAATTTGTTTTTTCGGACAAAAAAAAAAAAAAAAAAAACCACCAAACATTTTTTTTTTGCTTTTATTGTGGATAAAACTAATTTAGTCCGTCATTTGCACAGCGTTTGGTCATGTTTTGTCCAGGAAGAAAAAAAAAAAAAAAAAAACATTTTTTGGTCGGTTTGTCCCACCTTTTGTTAAAAAAGCTATTTTTTTTAAAAAAAAAAAATGAAAAACAAACAACGTTAAAAGGGAACGGGTTAAAAAAAGTTTGTCGGGTGTAAAAAACCGAACATTTAAAATTTTTTTTACTCAGTTGAGGAAGCTAATGGTTTGGAAACAAACAAAAAAATAAAGGGGGAAAAAAAAATCAATTATAAAAACCCATGTAGGGAAAAACATGAAAACCGAGGGGAAAAAAAAAACCCTTGGAAAATTGTGTTTTGTATGGATGAGAGCATGTTATCAAATTTGAAAGGCAATAAGGAGAGTATTTATGGAGGGAGGGATGTGCCCATAAGGTTCTATAGGGGTGGACGCCATTTTTAGGGGATTATTAAAGCCATAAAAAGGTGGATAGGTTGGACTCTAGAAATTTTTTGCGGTTTGTTTTTTTGACGAATATGGGTAATCAAAAAATTTAAAGGTGTTAAATGGAGTATTTTAAAAAAGGGAGTAAAAATTTCCTTAGTTTTCATAGGGGTTCCGCCTTTTTTTTCGATGATAAATCGCCATAAAGGTGTGTGGGACCAGGGGGTGGGGCTTTTAGGAATATGTTTGTGTTTTTATTTACGAATGTGTGAGTAATCAAAAAGAAAGGTGTTATATGGGTATTTTAAAAAAAGGGGAGTGGGGGGCCCTTTAGTTTTTCTAGCGGTGGACCGGGCCGTTTTCGGGAAAAAATATTCGCCCATTAAAAAGGGGGAGGGGGGGGGGGGGGGGGGGAACCCCAGGGGGTGGGGGGGACCTTCTAGGAATTGTGTTTTGTTTTTACGATATGGGTATCAGAAAATATTAAAGGTATTTCATGGAGGGGGTTTAAAAAAGGGGAAGTGGTGGGGTTGTTGCGTATAGGGTGGGTCGGGCATTTTCGGAAAAAAAAATTAAATTCCGGCCTAAAAGGTGGGGACCAGGGGGATGTGTTTCTTAGGGGGGAAAAAATTTGTTGTTTAAACCAAAATGGGTATTCAAAAAAAAAAGAAAGGTGTAATGAGTATTTTTAAAAAAGGGGGGGAGAAAAATCCTTAGGGTTCCATAGGTGGACGCCTTTCGAAAGGGATAATCGCCAATAAAGGTGGTCCCAGGTGGTTGGGGGACTTCTAGAATTTTCGTTTGTTTGAAATAGGGTATTCAAAAAAAAAAAGGAAAGGAAGTTTAAATGAGGTATTTTAAAAGGAAGGTGAAGCCCTTAGTCTATAGGTGGGAACCGCCTTTTCGGAGGGATAAATCGCTAAAAAAGGTGGAAACCAGGGGGTGGACTCTTAGAAATTGAAGTTGGTTTAACGATAAAAATTGGGTATTTCCAAAATTAAAAAAGGGTATTAAGGGAGAGTTTTAAAAAAAGGGGGGGGAAGTGGGGTTGGTTTGTGTGGTGTGTTGTTATAATGTGGTGGAAAAGGTGTTTCCAGGATAACGGGGACACAAAAAAGGTGGACAAGGGGTGGGACCCCAAGAAACATCAAGTTGTTGGATAACCGCTAATTTTAATTGTTTCATTATATGTAAATTTTTACCCTTGCCAAGATTTTTTAAAAGGGTTTTTTTATTTCGCCCTGCAGGAAACTTTTTCATTTTTATTCTATTTAATATGGTAGGTGTCACAAAAAACAAAAAAACCCATTTAAAATTAAAGTTTTTTTCTAAAAAAGGGGGTTTATATTTTTTGCCTTTCAATAAAAACAATTTCGAGTTAACCCTTACCCAGGGTTTAATCCCTTTTTCCGTTATTTGGTATAAGGGAGTTTATGGGCATGTTTTTTTTCATTGTTTTCGTAATTTTAGGATATCGAAAAAAGTGGGCGTGGTCATTAGGTCGGATTAGTCAGTTTTCATGTTACCAAGTAAGGGGCTTTTTGAGTTTCAAAAAGTAAGCACGTGAAAAACTAAGGTTCGTATTAAAAGGATTTATGGTTCGGGGAACTTTGCTAAAGTTTATCGTATGTTAAACGGGCCATTGGGCGGGAAAAGGGGAAACAGGGAACGGACGACTGTGTAATAAAAAAAAACTGGGCGTTGGGAATCAAACGAATTTCGCCCATTTTTCACAGAAAAAAAAGGAAGATGTTATTTTCGGTTCATTTAATTAAAACAAAAAATTCCATGCCCCTACCAAAAAAATTTCAAAAAAGGATTCGGTTAATTTTTTTGTTTCCGGAAGTATGGGGGGCGACTAGACCCAAAACAATAAAAAATGAACAAAAAAAAAGTGAAGGGGGGCGGAGCTATAAAACGCCCATTTTTTGAAAAATTTTCTTTAATTTTTTGTAATTTTGTTTTGCCACTATATTCACATTTTTACTGGAGTTGGAATGTTGGGACATAATTTTTATTATTTACTGTAAAAAAAAAGGATAATTTCAATGTTTATGTTAAAAAAAAAAAATGTTTACTTCTGCATATTTTTTATGAAAAAGGGCCTAAAAATTTTACGTAATGAGGGAGTTAACACGTTTCCTGCCAAAAAAATTTTTCATCATGATATCTCAAACGGCACTGCCAAAAAAATTACGCTTGCAAAATAAAAAAAAAAAATTTTAAATTAGCCTTCTTTTTTTAAAAGGGCGCGGTTTGGCCGCAGCCCCCCATTGTCCAAAAATGTGTTTACTAAATTTTTCATTTATTCTGCGTTCAATAAGTTCAAAAACTTTTCATTTCTACCCCAACGGTTTTTCGTCGTGGCTTTATCCTCCTTTTGTAATGGGAAATTATCGGGCAAATAAAAAAAAAAAAAAAAAAAAAAATTTTTTCGGTTTTTCGAAAAAATTTGTTTCGATAATTAGAAAAAGGTGGGGGCGTGGGGTATAGTTCCGAATAAACGGTTTTCATTTTGTAAATAAGCGATCTGGAGAATGAGTGGGCTTCCAAGGACCTACATTTTTACCAAACTTTCAAAGAATTGTACCTTCAAAAAAATTTACTTTTTTCAAAAGTTATTCGTGGTTAAAAACGGACGGGGACGAACGGGGGGAACATGGCCTCAAACTCAACAAAAAAAACTTTTTTTGTTTTCGAGATCCTGATTATTTTGTATATGGGAAAGGACATATATCTATCTCGATTTTTCCTTTAGCTAATGTACAAAAAAAAAAAAAAAAAAAAAAAAAAAAAAACAACCCGTTCATTTCCATCAAAAACTTTTAATATCACTCTTGGAAAAGCTTTCTGCCTCAATGAGGTATAAACAAGTAAGGGGGGAAGGCTTAAGTTTCGGGTGTAAACCGAAAAACAAAAAAACAAAAAACAATTACATACTCCAGTTGAGAAAAGCTGTTGGAGGTGACCCAAAAAAAAGTGTAAGGGAAAAAATCCCTGTATGCCCCCTATTTGTAAAAGAGGAACACTAGGGGTAACCCTGAAAAGTGTTTTTGTATGGGGGGGAAAAACCAATTTGTGTATCCAAAAAATGGAAAAAGCGTATTACAAGAAGTTATTTTAAGGGAGGGAAGTGGGGGGGTACCATAAGTTCTATAGATGGACGCCAGTAAGGGGAATTCCCGGCCCATAAAAGGTGGCCTGGACTCTTAGAATTTTGTTTGTACGATATGGGTAAATCAAAACTGGAAATGTGGTTAATGATAAAGTTTAAAAAAAAAAGGGGGAGGTGGGCCGTAAAAGTTCTAGGGCCCCGACCACTCCCCGCGTGGTGTGTTAAAAATTTACAATTAAACACAATTTTCAGTTTGGATTTATTTCCCATATTTCAGTAAACAAAAAAAAATTCTAAGAAGGTTTTTTTCAGGTGGCCAGTAACCTTTATCGGGGGCGATATCCCTAAAATGGGTCCAATCTTATAGACAAAAAACAAAAAACTATGAGCTACGAACTTTCCTCTTTTAAAAAAAAATTACTTCTTTATTTAACCTTTCCATTTGATACCCCACATGTCAATTAACAAACATTCCAGGGGGTTTACCTAGGTTACTTTTTTAACAATAATGGTGATTTTCCCTTTTTACTTGTGGTCTCCCCAAGCTCTCAAACTGAAGGTATGTAATGGTCGGTTTTTTACACCAGGACAACCTTTAGCCTTCTCTACTGGGGGTTTATTTACTCAGTTGAAAAGGCAGGAAGCTTCAACAAGGATGTATATTAAGTTTGATTGGGGATAAAAAAAAAAAAAAAAAAAAAAAAACGGTTTGGCTTGTAACATATGTATCAAAGGAATTCGGAGGATAAGATAATAGGACTTCCATATTATTCAAAAAAAATGTAAAATTTTCCAGGATCGAAAAAAAGTTTGAATTGAGCAATTTGTGTTCCCGCTCTTCGGTCCGTTTCCGTTTTAAACCACGATGTAAAAACTTGAGTAAAATTTTGAGGGTATTATTCCTGATGAATTTGGGTTTAGGTAGGATTTCCTGAGCCAACTCAATCTTTTCAGGATCGCTATTAAAAAAAGATGGAACGGTGATTATCGAGGGGAACTATACAAAATTATATCCACAGCGCCCCCCACTTTTTTCGATAATTCGAAAAATTTTCGGTGAAAAACGGAAAAAAATAAAAAAAACAATTGCGATCATTTTTCATTAAAAAAAAGAGAGATACAGCGGGACGGAACACTTGTTACAGAATGAGTTGAACGTATGGGGGACGCAGAATGGAAAAAATTAGTTAAAAAAAATGTATATTTTGGGGGGGGGGGGAACAAATGGGGGGGGTCGGCAACCCGCCCCAATATTTTAAAAAAAAAAAGGGGGAAAGGTAATTTTAAAAAAAACTTTATGCAAAAGCTGTTAAAAATTTGGCCAGGGTCGTTGAAAAGATAATTTTTTTTCATGATTGAAAATTTGGGCAAGGGAACACGGTTACTTCCCCTACGTTACTTATTGTAGGATTAATAAACCAAAAAAAAATATTAGGGGGCAAAAGGTAAAAATAAAAGTTTTAACAAAAAAAATAAAAAACAAAAATTGAAATATTCTTTTACAGTATATAAGTGTGCAAAAATTATGGTCAACAAAAAAAACAATTTCTCAAAAATTTCCAGTAAATTGGATATAGTGCAAAAAAACCAAAAACAAAATGAACAAAAAAAAAAATAAAAAGAAAAAAACTTTCAAAAATGGGCGTAGATCCCGCCCTTTTTTCTTTTAATTTGGTCTTAGCGCCCCATTAAGGTCGGAAAAAAGAATATATAATTAAAAACCAATCCTTTTGGAAAAATTTTTGGTAGGGGCATGTGTGTGTTTTATGGGACGATACAAAAACCATGCTTTTTATGTTGAAAAAAAAATGGGTGCGGAAATTTCGGTTTGATTTCCCAACCGGCCCCAGGGTTTTTATACACAGGGGGTGGTCGGTTTTATCCGTTTGTTCTTCGGCATTTGGCCGTTAAAAAAAAAACACGATTAAACTTGAGCCAAAAAAAAAAGGGGGTTCGGAAAACATATTCTTTAAAGAAACAAAACGTAAGTTTCCCGTTGCTAATTGAAAACTTCACTTTTTATCTTGGTATGAAAAAAATGACAAAAACGATAAAAAAATCCGGAGGAATATGGGGGACCAACGCCAACTTTTTTATCGAATTCATTTCTAAAAAAAATTACGGAAAAAAAATGAAAAAAAAAAAAAAAAAATTGCCATTTATTTTTCTCTTTGAAACCCTACAATACGAAAAAAAAACAGGAATTGGTGAAAAATAAAAAACCATGTTAAAAGGTTAACTGGAAGTGGTTTTATTGAAGGGCGGTAAATATAAACTTTAGAAAAAAAAAACTGTATAAAAAATTGGGTTGTTGACCCAAACCTACCATATTAAAGTAAAGAAGGAAAATGAAAAAAAAAGTTTATTGGCAGGGTCGAAATAAAAAAAAACCATTAAAAAATCTTGGCAGTTTATAACATATAT
Source organism: Eurosta solidaginis (assembly GCA_029619165.1). Lineage (NCBI taxonomy): Eukaryota > Metazoa > Arthropoda > Insecta > Diptera > Tephritidae > Eurosta > Eurosta solidaginis. Next base: position 13,680 of record JARSSU010040731.1, read on the forward strand.
AAAAAATAAAAAATTAGCGGTATTCGAACAAGATTGGATGGTCTGGGTCACACTGTTCAACCAATTTTTGGTCGGATACTGTGGGGAAAAACACCTTTGTCCCCAATATGACAACTACCACCCACAACTCCCCTTTTATAAGATAAAAAAAAATAAAAAACTTTCAATATAGCCTTTAATTGATACCCCAAAATCGTAAAAAAAACCTCCATCTTTTAGTGTCACCCATGTCCACACTTATGGCGATATCTCGAACAAAAAAAACAGGCGGACTCCACACACTAATTAGGTGGAACAAACTAAGGCTCCACTTCCTTTTTTAAAATTACTCATTAACTTTTTTTCCTTTTTCGTTTTGATTTAACCCATTTATGCAACAAACAGAAAAATTCTAGGAGGTCCACTCCTGGTGCCCACCTTTATTGGCATAATTCCCTGTCGTGAAAAAAAAAAACGCGGTTTTCCCATCTATTTAGGAAAAAACAAAAAAAAAAAAAAAACCCAAAAACTAAGGAGTTTGACGTGTGATTTATAAAAGCAGAACTCATTAACACCTTTATTTTTTGGTCAGTTAAACCCATTATGTTACCACAAAAAACAAAATATCTTAGAGTCACCCCCTGGGGTGCCAACCCTTTATGGCGAATATTTCCGAAAAAAAATGCGGGGACCCAAACAGACTATAACAAAACAAAAACACAAAAACCCACCACTCCTGTTTTACCACCAACCACACAAACAACTTGATATGGAAACGATTAAATTTGATACCCTATCGTACAAACCCAAGCAGTTAAGAGTCTATGTCCCTGGGTTCTTACCACATTTTATGGCGGGATATTGCGGAAACGGGCGCGTCCACCGATCGAAAAAACTAAGGCCCAAACTTTCCCTTTTAAAAATACCCTTAACACCTTTTATTTTTGGGATTTTTTATTTAACTCATTAGTCGTACAACAAACAATTATTTCTAAAGGTCCACCCCTGGGTTTCCCCACCTTTATTGGCAGATAATCCGCGATAAAAAAAAAAGGGACGCAAAACCAAAACTAGGAAAGAAAAAAACAAAAAAAAAAAAAACTAAGAGGGATTTGATTATGTGTCTTCTGTTAAAAAAAATTAAAACTCAGTAAAAAAAAACCAACCTTTAAATTTGTATACCCATTTATCGTACAAAACGGGGGCATTTTTTTAGAGGTTTCAAACACCCCATGAAAATCCAACCCCCTTATGGGCCCTATAATCCCTAATATGGGCGTTTCCATTCCACTATAGGGGCGAAAAAACAGGGGCCCACTCCTCCATTTAAAAAAATTACTCTCTAATGCCCTTTCCAATTGATAACCACATGTCATACCAAAAAAACCCCAAACCCATTCCAGTGGTTTCCCGGTCATTTTTTCCACAAGGGTGTCGCACGCAGTGTGTGTGCTTTTATTGTTGTCAAAACCATAGGGGCCTTCTCCAAAACTTGAGTATTTGGTAAATGTTTTTCCGTTCCAACACCATCGCCCGACAACTTATGTGAGTAAAAACCTTCCTTACTTGTTTTTCTTTTTTTTAAAAACAATATGTGGCTTTTTAAAACAAAAAAAAGGTGGGACAAAAAAAAAAAAACGGCCAAAAAATGTTTTTTTTCCTGGACCAAAAAAAATACAAACAATAGGAACAAAACGGATGGGGCAAATAGGAGCGGAACATAAAATAATTTAGCAACAATAAAGCAAAAAAAAAAAAAAAAAAACAAAATGTTGGGGTTTTGCGAAAAAAAAAAACTATTGGTTTTGTTGAACAATATAAAAACCTTTTTTAATATAACAAAAGGTGGACCAAAAGGAAAAAAAATTTTTTGTTTCCTGGGACAAACGTGGGGACACAAAAACGATGGGCCAAAAAAAAAAACGGAACGGAACCCATACATTTTAGCCAAATAAAAAAGCGAAAAAAAAAAAAAACATTGGTTGGGGTTTTTTGACGTTTGGTTCGAAAAAAAAAAAAAAAAATATTTTTTTTGTTTATAAAAAAAAACTTTTTTAACCCCCAAAAAATGTTGGACGAAAAAAAACACGCATAAAAAATTTTTTTCCTGGGCCAGAAAAACGTTGGGACCAACCAAAAAAACGCAGGGACAAAACGAAATCGATTTGGTTTTTAATTTACTCGGGGGCAAAAAAACGGTAGGGTGACCAACTTTCACAACGCCACCAATTTTTTCGTTTTTTTAAATAAAAAACTTTAAAACAAAAAGGGGGGGCAAACCAAAAAAAGAAAAAAAAATTTTTCCTGGACCCCAAAAAACCGTTGACAAAAAAAAACCACGGATATGTATTGGATTTTGGGTTTATTTTTAATTACTCGCAAAATGGAGGTTTGCAAAACTTCCACCACGATTCGATTTTTTTTTTTTTAAAAAAAACAAAAACAACTTTCTTAAAAAAAAAAGGGAAGGGACATAAGAAAATTGTTTTCCTGGGGGGAACAAACCATGGGGGCACACATAACAAAAAGAAAAAAGGGAATGGGGCAAAAAACGTGGGGGCAAAAAAAACGATGGGGGCAAAAAACGATTTAGGCACAATAAAAGGCTAAAAAAAAAATGGTTTGGCTGTTTTTCGAAAAATATAATATTTAAAATTGTAAATGTAAAACAAAAAAAAAGGGGGGACAAACGAAAAAAATTTTTTTCCTGGGACAAAAAGTTGGACAATAAAAAAAACAGTAGCGTGGGCAATTTGGTTTTTTTAATTACTCCGGAAAAAAATGGAGTTTGCCCAACTTTCACACTTCGATTATTTTTTTTTTACTATGCTTTCTGGTTAACTATTCTTTTAGTGGAAGTTTTATGCGTTTTATAGTTTGGGTTTGGAATAAAAAAGGAGCTTTTCCCTTAAAAAAAAAAAACTTGCCCATTGTAGTTTATAAATGCCCGGGAAAGCATTGGTCTGGCCCACTTACCCGCCACCAATCTGATTATTTCTAACCATGCGACACAAAAACACGGGACCCGTATTTTAGCCACCCCCCCCACCACTTTTAGTTCGGTGTGGGGCTGGTTTCTTAATTTTGGAGACGATTTTCCATTTTTTTTTCTATTTGTTTTCCTTTGGTCAATAACTTATTCTTAGGAAGGGGGCGGTAGGTTGAAGTTTCTTTCCAGGAAAACACCAAAGTTGGGGAACCAGGGGGGGGGATAAACACCGGTTCTATTCGAAACAAAAAGCTATTAATTTCACCAATTTGCGATTTGGCGGTTTTTTAAAAATTCTGGATATATATGTAGGTAAGGGGACTTTGCCTTATATTTAGTTATTACCGATCTTTTTTCAGGGGTAAAGAGGACAAAAGCACCAATTTCTTTTTCGGGAAAAGTTAAATTGTTTTTTAACGTGTTCTTTAGTTTCGATTTTTACCCCCTGAAAATTGGGGGCCTTATTTTTTACGTTTGGGGCCCCGCCCTTACGCCATGTAGATTTAGGGTATTTTTATGGGGACAATTTCTTTCGGGAGGGAAAAAAATGCAAAGGCAAGGGTATCGACTGGGGAGGGGGGTGTACATGGGGACTGGGGGGAAAAAAAGAGCTGAAGACAGAAAAAAAAAGGAAAGGACAAATAGGATAGAAAAAGGTTGAAGGGTGGAAAGGGCAGAAAAATAGATTAGAGGTGGGGAACCGGGGATAGAGGAGATTTATGATAGTGAAAGGCGCGGAAATAAAAAGAAGTGAGGGGAAAAAAAAAAAGGGACGAAACCAATGTTGGGGCAGGCAACAAAAACAAAGTGTGTGTATCGCGGGGGGTACTTCACCAGTAATGTAATTTGCTTACCATTAGGGGCGATATTCGCCGCCATCGGATTTTTCGACCACGGGTTTTGGGCCTCAGGAAAAAAAAAAAAACAAGTTCCAACTACCGCATATCACAAAAAAAAAGAATTTTCGTGTAAAACGCCTACGGAAAAACATTAATTTTTTTCCTTTTTTTCGGGGACTTTGGATTTTAGGTTTTTATTTCAGGGGACCTTACTAAAAAAAAAAGTTTCATAATTGTAAAAAACAAAAAAACGAATTTTCCTTTTTATTTTCGCAAAAACATTGTCTTTTACTAAAAAACACCGCTTCGTATCGCTAAAAAAACTGTGAAATAAAATTAAACTCCCAAATTTAATTTAATGCAACAAAAAAATTGGCCTTATAAACAACAGTTACGTCCACAAATAACACTGATTACTTTCACAACCCAATACGCTTGCTAAATGAAAAAAAAACACTGGACCAAAAACCATGGCCTAAAAAAACCCTTATTTCGCTCGAGGTTCCGGCCCGGGAAAACTTCCAACTAGTCGCCAGAAAAAAAAAAAAAACGCACTTTCATTTAAAAATTTAAAAATTAAAAAAAATTTAATTTAAAATTAAACAGGGGGGCACGAAAAATAAACCGCCTTTTTTGGCATGCCCTCCACCCTAAATCCCCAAAAACTGGATAAGGCCCGGCCAAAAAGAGGAGCGTTGCTTTTCCGCAAAGGGTTGCATGGAAAATCCGGCTCGGCTTCGTTTTGTCATTTTTCCCAACGGTAGGGTGAATTTCCCGAAAAAATTGTTGGGGGCTCCACTTTTCCTGAGACCAGAGGCCGCAAGTTTTAGCGAGGAGCAAACGTGGACCGTTATAAGGACAGGCACGATTCGGGGCGGGGGGCCCCCCGAAATTGTAGGTTATATGTAAAAAACAACAAAACGCCAATTAGGATTCTTGTGGATAACACAAGCCGGGGTGAAATATGGGAGGGGGGGAGCCCAAACTAAGGCGGGTTGTTAAACCTCTCTGTCGGTGTGGTAAGGTTAAAACTTTGTTCCACTGTAAAAAGTTCCCTAATCGAATCAGTCTAGGCACAATGGACAGGTTTCCCATTCGCGCCTTTGGCCGAAACAAAATTGCGGATGCGGAAAAAAAATGGCGGCGAGCGTTTCTCCCTACAAAAAAAAACATTAATGCATGTTCTACGGTCGACCCAAAAAAATAGACGAATGGCCCAAAAACCAGGACACGCCATCGTAAAAAACATTTAAAAACGCTCAAGCCGGGTCCCACCAATTACCATTCACCCGCCAAAGAGGTGAGGGGGATGGGGCAGTCGGTCCATTGATTAAACCCAATCCCAAAGGGCAAGGGGGCCCAGACGGGGGGCATAGCCAATTTTCCGATTGATTAAAAAAAGGGCCTAGGGAAAAAGGAAGTGTGTTCAAAAAAATATTTAGCACGTCTCTCAAACCTTGTCTCTTTCAGATAGTGAGTGAGACACCTTTTGGGTATACCGGGAAAAAAAAAAAAATGGAAAAAAGGCCAACTTTGTGGTCCACGGCTACTAAAAAGAGGCCTGGGAACCAAATGCTATAAAAAACAAGGGAGGAGGGGGTCAATATCGTTCCGATACTCTCTCCTATCGCCAGTAGGCCAAGACGCTTTGAAAACAAGGGGGCCATTTGCTCCCCTTACTTAAAAAAGCAAAAAAATGTTGCAGCTAGCGCTTGTCTTCTATCCAAGGCTTGGCTTTAGAAAAAAACCTCCCATAAGGCCACCAACCACCACCCGCCTGGTTAAAATGGACCATTTTTAGGCACCAGGATTAAAAATTTGTGGTTTGTAAATCAGAAGGGGTACCCACCAGATAGAAAGTATCTCGTGAAGCGACGAAGGGGGGAACTATCGACAGCTTTTTGGAATTTTATCGCGGTTTCAAACCATGGGCCCACGTTACTGCCCAGGCTTGGAAGGGTCTTTTACCCCTTACCCCCATGTGCTTTAAAAAGGAGGGGGAAAACCGCAAACTATTTTAGGGGTGGGGGTCGGGCAGGGGCATCGGTTTTGGGAATTCAGAAAACGAAAAACATTCCAAAAGGCCAAAGGAGGAAAGCAATTAAACACCAAGGGGGCTTTTGCAAACCAAGGGTGGTGTCACTATTATATCCCCATTTGTTTTAATTTTATAAAATAATTCCCAAAACAACTATATCTTCGGGCCACCGGAAGGGAGTTTTTAACTATCGTTTTCTTACGGCCGATGGGGACTGCAAAAAAATGTAATGGCCACTAGGCCCCGGGGGCCCCCACCCCACATAATCGAAAGCATTTGCAATAGGAATTTACAAAACACGGATACTCCCAGTGAATTCTCTCCAGGTTTTGTCCGCCCCTCGCGAAAAAAAAAAACCTGGGGCAGTATCAACGGGGGGACTAAAAAATCATTCCGCGGGACAAAAAACTTTATTTACAAACTTGGGAAGTCCCAAAATGTCGAACCTATTTGGAACAAAATTTTCCACGTCGGGATTGGCACTACCGCTAACCGGATGGTTTTCTTACCAACCCCAAAAAAAACCTTAGGGGTTTTGTGGGGGGGGAGTTTGATCAGGATCTAACATTTTGGTAGCATGCAGCCGCAATTGTCCGAAAATCCAAAACCTAATAAAATCCTCAAATCTCTCTGGCAGTACTTGGGAAAAGACAAAGAAACGCTCATTGCCACATACAAGCATTCGCAGCCGTTTGCGTGCTACGCGTCCCCTATATGGTCGCAAGCCTAAAAACTACCCACTGAAGAGAGTCTTCTACAGGCCTGCCAAACTACTGCGCCTGTCTAGAACCGCAACGGCTGTATTCTTATGTCCCAGAACACCATCTACATAATGAGGCGAGAATACTCACCCATCAAAAAAACCAACCAAACACCCAAAACCAAACCCACCACCAACACCAAAACCAAACACCCCACAAGGAGTCACTCCGTAAGCATTTTGAGGAAATACGGCACCTGAGAACTCAGACAGCCTATGAAGCCGCCGACGGGAGCGTGCCTTCGTAGTGTCATCAATCCGCCACGCCACATTTCATTCCGCCGGAGAATTCCCGAATCGTCCCCACTTCCCGGCGGAGGCCGCGAAACTTAGCGATCTGAGAACGTGACCTTATAAGACAGCTTGACCCAGGCGACCCCCAAATAAGGGATATAAACCAACGCATCAGATTGCTTGTAGATGAACACAAGCGGGCGAAATGGGAGGAGCACCTAGAGGTTGAACCTCTCTACCGGTGTGGGTAAAACTTTGGTCCACCGTAAAGTCCCTATCGAATCCGACTAAGCTCAAAGACAAAGTTTCCATCGCCTTTGGCGACAAAGTGCTGTCGGACGCGAAAAAAAATGGGCGAGCGCTTTCTGCCGACAAATATATAATGCATCCTACGTCGACAAAGATAGACGAGAGCCAATAGACGCGCACATAAACACAAATTCAGCGCGTCACCAATCACCATCACCGCTAAAGAGGTTGAGGACGCCATTGGTCGTGCTAAACCATCCAAGCAGTGGGCCCAGACGGCATAGCCGATGCTTAAAAACCTAGGGAAAGAGGGGTTCAAATATTTAGCGCATGTCTTCAATCTGTCTCTTTCCACCTTTGTCATACCTGAGAAATGGAAAATGGCCAAGGTGGTCCCGCTACTAAAGCCTAGGAAACCAGCTAACATAGGTGGGTCGTATCGTCCGATATCTCTCCTATCGCCAGTGGCAAAGACGCTTGAAGCCATTTTGCTCCCTTATTTCCAAGCAAATTTGCAGCTAGCCCATCAGAATGGCTTCAGAAAACTCCATAGCACTACCACCGCGCTAAATGCCATTAACACCCAGATAAATTGCGGTTTAAATCAATACCCCCACCATAGAACAGTACTCGTAGCGCTAACCTATCAAAAGCTTTTGATACGGTCAACCATGACTCGTACTGCAGACCTGGAAGGGTCTACCCTTCCCCATGTCTTAAAAGGTGGACCGCAAATTATCTGAGTGTGCAATTTAGAAACGAAACATCAAAACCAAGGAGAATTAAACACGGGGTGCCACAGGGTGTGTCCTATCCCCACTTTTGTTTAATTTCTACATATCTAAGCTACCTTCACCACCGGAAGGAGTCACAATCGTTTCCTACGCCGATGACTGCACAATAATGGCCACAGCCCAGGCCAAAGATCGATGCGCTATGCAATAAAATAAACGGCTACCTCCCTGATCTCTCCAGTTTTTTCTCCTCGCGAAACCTGGCATTATCACCGACTAAATCTTCCGCGACCTTATTTACAACATGGACGCCCAAATGTCGACCATTTTGAACATCCACGTCGATGGCACTACGCTACCGACTGTCCGACACCCCAAAATCTGGGTGTGACGTTGATCAGGATCTACACTTTGGTGAGCACGCAGCCGCAATTGTTCCGAGAATTCAGAGCCGTAACAAAATCCTCAAATCCCTCGCTGGCAGTACTTGGGGAAAAGATAAAGAAACGCTCATGACTACATACAAAGCAATTAGCCAGCCGATTACGTGCTACGCTCACCCATATGGTCGCCAAGCCTAAAAATCACCCACTGGAAGAACTACAGGCCTGCCAAAATACTGCTCTCAGAATCGCCACGGGCTCTATTCTTATGTCCCCAGAACACCATATCATAATGAGGCGAGAATACTCCCCATCAGGGAGCGAAATGAGATGCTGACCAAACAGTTCCTTTGAATACCCAGAAACCTGGGCATCCCAACAGACACTGATTGATGAACCAGCACCGCCTAGGGGCTTAAGGAGTCATCTCCGTAAGCATTTTTAGGAAATACGGCACCTGAGAAACCCAGCCGTATGAAGTGAAAAAACACAAGCAGGTCCTTGGTGAACTCCATAAACAGGCGTCGGACCTTTATGCCGGGAATTGCCCGGTGAATCCAGTACTTAACGAAAATTATCCAAAACTTGCGGAAGAGGAACGCATACTCCCCAGGGAAACGCGTGTCACTCTTGCTCAACTTCGTTCTGGATACTGTAACAGGTTAAACTCTTACCTATCCAGAATCAACCCCGACATACAAAATGTATGCCCCGCTTGCAATGTGTCCCCACATGACACCAACCATCTCTTCAATTGTAATGTGGAACCAACGCCTCTAACACCCCTTTCCTTATGGTCCACCCCTGTTGAAACGGCAAGTTTCCTTGGACTCCCGTTAGAGGATATTGATGACAATTTGTGATCGGTCGCGGCTATCAGGTGGGGCGAGCATTGCTACAACAACAACAACAGCAACAAAACACAAGCAGTCCTCGGTGAAGTCCACAAACAGGCGTCGGACCTTTATACCGGGAATTTCCCGGTGAATCCAGTAGTCAGGGAACAGTACCCAAAACTTGCGGAGAGGAACGCATACTCCTCAGGGAAATGCGAGTCACTCTGGCTCAACTTCGTTCTGGATACTGTAACAGGTTAAACTCTTACATATCCAGAATCAACCCGATGCATGCCCCCTTGCAATGTGTCCCTACATGGACACCAACCATCTCTTTAATTGTAATGTGGAACAAATGCCTCTAACACCCCTTTCATTATGGTCCACCCCTGTCGAAACAGCAAGTTTCCTTGGACTCCCGTTACAGGATATTGGTGACAATTTGTGATCGGTCGCAGCTAGTAGGTGGGGCGAAATATTGCTACAACAACAACAACAAAGTTAGGTCATACAGTCGCATTGCACGTTTTCCGAATTGAAAATGTCCACCAAGACTACACCATTGCATGGTATACAGACGGCATGAAGGTCAATAGGCTACTGGTCCAATTTCTCAGCCTCTCTATGGCGGAGGTTTTCGCATAATACTATGCGTAGAGATAAAATGCAGCGGGCCCTTACATCTAGGGGTATATTTTCGTATGGTCAAATTTTCATTATTCCGGAGATGTAAATAGCTTAGAAGCTGGTAGAACCATCTAGTGGTCTTTGGCTCTGCAGCTGCAAAATAAAATCGCAACTAAATTCATCACAGCTATTAAAATTTACATTTATTTACATTTAAATTTTTAACTGACCAGAGATTTGCAACAAAATTTATTATTTTTAATCGATAATATAGCTTTTTTTTAAGTAAAGTTTTCAGTACTATTTTAAAATTTGTTTCAATATTTTAAAAAGAGGTTGAAAAGAAAAAACACTTTTCTTTTTTAGGAGCAACTTGGGAGTTTGGAATGTGGAAATCCTTGTTTCATAAGACAAGTGTGATATCTTCAGCATAGACAAAGACATAGCAAAATATTGAAATGAGCTAATCACCTGATTTTTAAAGTGATTATTGAGGTCTCATCCTGTATCTCTTTCTATCACCCGCTGAAGATAGCCGACCCTACGCGTCGTCATATTGAACATCCTGTCAAGCGGTTGACGGATAAGAAAATCACACTTGTTTTGTACACTATGGTGAAAAGTGCTACATTGGTAACTTTTAATAATTAAATGACAGGCTTGTTCAATATGGCTACTTTTCAGCGTTTTGACAGAGCTGTTCAGTATGGCGGCGCCTATCTTCAGCGGGTGATAGAAAGAGATACAGAATGAGACAGCGATAGTCATTTACAAATCAGGTGATCCAATCACTGTGGAATTTTGACGTTTATGCAGAAGTTATCACACTTAGTCATCATTCAGAATGCCTATGTGGAAGTGCAAAATATCATTGGTTGCTCACCAACAATGGTAAGCATAGTGTACCTAGACAAGTGTGTCAACTAAGCGATAAACGTCAAAACTACAAACAGCCTCGCTCACCTGATGCAAATCTCAGGTCTAGAGTTGCATTTTTGGTACGTAAGAGTACTTCAAGCTGAGTTGCATTTGATAGTTTTAATAAAAATTTGTAGTATTTACAGATGAAATAGTTGCATATATTTCCGCGGAAATAAGAATACTAGAAGATTTCTAGCCTGCAACAATGCGGAAACATACGGAAAGCAAAATTTATTTAAATTAGATTCAAAATATAAAGCGCCACACGTGTAACATGGAAAACTTTCACTTCTAAGGCTGTTTACACAAATGCATAAGGGCAAAATTATGTAAACGCTTTGGTCGCTTCAAAGCAAAGATAACGTACGGCGTTTCATTGTTTTTCGTATGGCGTTGTCAAAGCGTAGGCACGCAACCAAAGCATTTTGTAAATTTTTCGATACTTCGCCCGACAGATGAATTAATGAATGCAACACAACCAAAGCGTCTGTGTAAATCCGCCTTAATTTTTGTAGCTGTCAAAGTCTCCTGCAAATAAAATGGTGCTGTAAGTGCAAACAAATCAAACTCCTATAAGACACTACTTTATCTTAATATATAAAAAACACGTGTCACAACATTTTTGGCCGCGATGGACTCCTAAACTACTGAACCGATTTTGAATTTGTTTTGCACCCCGTGTGTAGTTTGATCTAACTTGAGAGATAGGATAGGTTATATCTCAGTTTATAGTCGTAATATTATTTTATTGCAAATTTTTTATTTGTTTATACGTAATAATAAAATGTTACGTATACGCAGCGGTACTCATATTTTCAGGTGGTGCGGATATACTTCCGTGTAATTGCTTGGTGTTTAATTAAACAACCTGCTTATCAATAAAAAATATTATAGCGAATGATATCAAGTATAGCACATCACCAGGCCCGCCGAGAGGGTGGGGTTTCTGAGGGGGACCGCGATTTAGAGGTAGTACGACATTTTTTTTAATTCAGGAGAGTCTTTAATTGTGTAGAGGGGGTAATTTTCATACCCCTGCGTTACTAGGGTCTCGAGATATAGACCAAAATGTGGGCCAGTGAATGCCTAGACAGTGTTTATACAATATGGATATCAAATGAAAGCTGTTGATGACTGCTTTAGTACAGAGTAATATATTATCCAGAGACGGACTGGGGCTGGGATTAGGACTATGACTGGGGCTGAGACTCGGAGTGGGACTGGGACTGGAATAAAATAATACCACCCTCTGGGACAGGCAATAAGGGATGCAGAATAATGAGAAGAAAGTGAGAGAAGAGAAAAGAGAGAGGAGATTGAGAAAGAGATAGAATGAGACGAAGATGGAGATAGATGAAGCGAAAAAGATGGAGGGAGGAGTGAATTAAAGGATTAGGAAAAAGTGAAGAGGGGGAGAGGGCAGAGTCAGACGGAAAAAGCTTATTAAAATGTATACAGATAGGCCAAATTTAGGGCAGGACAACGTCTGCCGGGTCTTCTAGTTTTCTATATATTTTTCTTGTATTTTATCTTATATTTTTTGTCGAGGGAGCCAATAAGGTTTCAGTACTGGTGTAAGTGTGTGAACTATATTTAAAAAAAAACTAACGAAATACAAGAAAAATACAACGTAGTTCATTAAAAACAAACAAGACAATTTGTATTTCGATAGGGTTTTTGGACATTAGGCCGTTTTTTTCTTTATTTTTTCTGACAAATGAAAATTTTGTTTTTAGTTTCAAAATTTTGTGCATAAAAACACAACTAGATTCAAAGTTTAAATTGTGTGTGCAAATGAGTTTTCAATAAGTGTACATTTTTCAGTTTTTCATAGTTAAAGAGTTGACCTTAAGATTCTTGTGTTACACAAATATAGTGAACTTGGGTACAGAAATTCAAATTAAAAAGTTTTTTCACAATAATTTGAAAAACTCTACGTTTTCTCTGCTCTTTACACTTAAAAAGTAACTCTCCGTAATAAATTAAACTTTTAATGAAAATCAATAAATCTGAACTGAACACTTTTCACCAAAATATAAAATTAAAATGCTGTGGAACAGGGAGCAACACTTTTGTGACTACATAAATCCTGTTTCAATCTTTTACGTCTCTTCACAGAACCCTAATTGACCGTTTTCAACCGAAACAACAATGGTAACCCAGTTATGCTCACTTAAGCGAGTGCCTGTCAGAAAGAAGTCAACACACCTGTACTTGTACACTATGATGGTAAGTAATGCCATCAAGTATTAAGCAACGTGGCAAAAAGCGTGGAGAAAAGCCAACAATGTAGGTAAAAGCTGGTTTTTCCAGAAAGGGCACCACCGCTAAAGAATAGCCGGCATATATATACCTCGAACCACGATATGCAAAATAAAATTCTGCAATTCGTCTTGTTTTTCTTCAAGTGTTTGTAGTTTTCATGAAAAAAAATTTTACAAAAATTAAAAATTAAAAATATTGTTTACTGTTATGAAGCGGTGGGAAAAAACGGTGATAAGAGAGTTTGTACCGTCATAACGGCCGTAATATTAATTGCCCTGCCGCTAAATTACCTTAGGGTGAACTTCACCGTCTTCTAAGTTCACACATAATTACTTTTACACAGCATCATTTTTGACAATGTAGTCTACCGCTATATAGCGGCACCGGGCCTTAACAAAAGGTGGACAAACTAAAATTTGTCCTGGACAAACATGGGAAACGAATGACATTTGTTATACTCAGTTGAGCAGAGCTCACAGAGTATATTAACTTTGATTGGATAACGGTTGGTTGTACAGGTATAAAGGAATCGAGATAGATATAGACTTCCATATATCAAAATCATCAGTATCGAAAAAAAATTCGATTGAGCCATGTCCGCCCGTCCGTCTGTCCGTTAACACGATAACTTGAGTAAATTTTGAGGTATCTTGATGAAATTTGGTATGTAGGTTCCTGGGCACTCATCTCAGATCGCTATTTAAAATGAACGATATCGGACAATAACCACGCCCACTTTTTCGATATCGAAAATTTCGAAAAATCGAAAAAGTGCGATAATTCATTACCAAATACGGATTAAGCAATGAAACTTGGTAGGTGAGTTGAACTTATGACGCAGAATAGAAAACTAGTAAAATTTTGGACAATGGGCGTGACACCGCCCACTTTTAAAAGAAGGTAATTTATTATTATTATTATTATTATATTTCTTTATTACGGTCTTTAAGACCTAGTTGATGTTAATTAAACATTCGTTTCATTAAATATTAAGTGTTTTTACAATATAAAAATAATTTTACTTTAAACTTATTAATATTTTCACAATCTTTTATCTCAGTAGGTAGTTCATTGTACATTTTGTACCCAGTGTATTCTAAAGTCTTCTTAGCGAACTCTGTTCTCACTCTAGGCAGTCTTATATTATTGCAGTATCTAGTTCCATAGCTATGGATCTCGTGATTATATAATATTTTATTGCTCAGGTAACTCGGTAGCATACCTAATCTTACATGATGTATAAATTTCAAAGTGAAGTAACTTATTGACTGTTTAAGCCAGTTTAACCGATTCAGCATTATAGTTTTTGATGTTCTTGGGGGACATTTTAATATAAATCGCATTGCCTTGTTTTGTTGTATTTGTAGTATTTTAATTTGCATATCACTCGCTATCAGCAGAATTGTAGGACAGTATATAAAGTGCGGCTCAATAATTGAACGATACACCATTATTTTATGACGTTGACTAATATGTTTGCTTGTTCTGTACATGAATCCTATTTTCTGCGCAATTTTCCTTTCAAGATAATTTATATGTTCTCCAAAATTTAGGTTTTCATCAATTAAAACTCCTAAGTACTTCATTTCATTTACTCTTTGAATTAAATTGTTTTTTATCTTCAGGGTTATATTGTTTAAATCGTTAATACGTATGATGTTCTGGTTTTTGCACAATACCATGAACTTAGTCTTATCTATATTTAACTTCATTTTTTAAGGCACAACCAGTTGTATAGAGAGTCAAGATCTTCTTGTGCTTTCTGCATTGCACGGTCGGCATATTTCTCACTGATGATGAGCAGTGCAAGCTGTAATTTGGCAGTCGTTGAAGATATCATGATGAAATTTGGCAGGAACGTTACTCTTATTACTATACGTCTGCTTAATAAAAATTAGCAAAATCGGAGAACGACCACACCCACTTTTTAAAAAAAAATTTTGTTTAATTCAAATTTTAAAAGAAAAGTTAATATCTTTACAGTATATAAGTAAATTATGTCAACATTCAACTCCAGTAATGATATGTTGCAACAAAATACAAAAATAAAAGAAAATTTCAAAGTAGGCGTGGCTCCGCCCTTTTTCATTTAATTTGTCTAGGATACTTTTAATGCCATAAGTCGAACAAAAATTTACCAATCCTTGTGAAATTTGGTAGAGGCTTAGATTCTAGGACGATAACTGTTTTCTGTGAAAAAGGGCGAAATCGGTTTGAAGCCACACCCAGTTTTTATACACAGTCGACCGTCTGTCCTTCCGCTCGGCCGTTAACACGATAACTTGAGCAAAAATCGATATATCTTTACTAAACTCAGTTCACGTACTTATCTGAACTCACTTTGTATTGGTGTAAAAAATGGCCGAAATTCGACTATGACCACGCCCACTGTTTCGATATCGAAAATTCCGAAAAATGAAAAAAATGCCATAATTATATACCAAATACGAAAAAAGGGATGAAACATGGTAATTGTATTGGTCTATTGACGCAAAATATAACTTTAGAAAAAAACTTGGTAAAATGGGTGTGACACCTACCATATTAAGTAGAAGAAAATGAAAAAGTTTTGCAGGGCGAAATCAAAAGCCCTTGGAATCTTGGAAGGAATACTGTTCGTGGTATTACATATATAAATAAATTAGCGGTACCCGACAGATGATGTTCTGGATCACCCTGGTCGACATTTTGGTCGATATCTCGAAAACGCCTTCACATATACAACTAAGGGCCACTCCCTTTTAAAACCCTCATTAGTACCTTTAATTTGATACCCATATCGTACAAACACATTCTAGAGTCACCCCTGGTCCACGTTTATGGCGATATCTCAAAAAGGCGTCCACATATAGAACTAAGGCCCACTCCTTTTTAAAATACTCATTAACACCTTTCATTTGATACCCATATCGTACAAAAAAATTCTAGAGTCACCCCTGGCCCACCTTTATGGCGATATCTCGAAAAGGCATTCACCTATAGAACTAAGGCCCACTCCCTTTTAAAATACTCATTAACACCTTTCATTTGATACCCATATCGTACAAACAAATTCTAGAGTCACCCCTGGTCCACCTTTATGGCGATATCTTGAAAAGGCGTCCACCTTTAGAACTAAGGCCCACGCCCTTTTAAAATACTCATTAACACCTTTCATTTGATACCCATATCGTACAAACAAATTCTAGAGTCACGCCTGGGCCACCTTTATGGCGATATCTCGAAAAGGCGTCCACCTATAGAACTAAGGCCCACTCCCTTTTAAAATACTCATTAACACCTTTCATTTGATACCCATATCGTACAAACAAATTCTAGAGTCACCCCTGGTCCACCTTTATGGCGATATCTTGAAAAGGGCGTCCACCTTTAGAACTAAGGCCACGCCCTTTTAAAGTACTCATTAACACCTTTCATTTGATACCCATATCGTACAAACAAATTCTACAGTCACGCCTGGGCCACCTTTATGGCGATATCTCGAAAAGGCGTCCACCTATAGAACTAAGGCCCACTCCCTTTAAAACACTTATTAACATCTTTCGTTTGATACCCATATTGTACAAACGCATTCTAAGGTCAACCCTGGTCCACTTTTATAACGATATTCCGAAAAGGCGTCCACCTATAGAACTAAGGCCCACTCCCTTTTAAAATACTCATTAACACCTTTCATTTGATACCCATATCGTACAAAAAAATTCTAGTCACCCCTGGCCCACCTTTATGGCGATATCTCGAAAAGGCATCCACCTATAGAACTAAGGCCCACTCTCTTTTAAAATACTCATTAACACCTTTCATTTGATACCCATATCGTACAAACAAATTCTAGAGTCATCCCTGGTCCACGTTTATGGCGATATCCTCATATCGTACAAACAAATTCTAGAGTCACCCCTGGTCCATCTTTATGGCGATATCTCGAAAAGGCGTCCATCTATAGAACTTAGGCCCACGCCGTTTTAAAATACTCATTAATACCCTTCATTTGATACCCATATCGTACAAAATAAATTCTAGAGTCACACCTGGTCCACCTTTATGGCGATATCTCGAAAAGGCGTTCCACCTATAGAACTTAGGCCCACTCCCTTTTAAAATTATCATTAACACATTTCATTTGATACCCATATCGTACAAACAAATTCTAGAGTCAGGCCTGGTCCACCTTTATGGCGATATCCCTAAATGGCGTCCATCTACAGAACTATGGCCCACTTCCTCTTAAAATACTCTTTAATACCTTCCATTTGATACACATGTTATACAAACACATTCTAGGGTTACCCTATGTTCTATTTACAACATGGTGATTTTCCCTTACTTTGTCTCCACAGCTCTCAAACTGAGTATGTAATGTTCGGTTACATCCGAACTTAGCCTTCCTTAATTGTAATTACTCGCAAATGGAGGTGCGAACTACACAGAGCTATTATCGCCTCATTATGTAGATGGTGTTCTGGGGATATAAGACAACCCGTGGCGGTTCTGAGGACGATATTTTGACAGGCCTGTAGCTTCTTCTGGTGGCCACCGTGGTGTGCTGGTAGCGTGCTCCCCCTACCACATCGTATGCCCTGGGTTCACACCCCGGGCAAAGAAACATCAAAAATTTTAGAAATTAGGTTTTTCAATTAGAAGAAATTTTTTCTTAGCGGGGTCGCCCCCTGCCAGTGTTTGGCAAGCGCTCCGAGTGTATTTCTGCCATGAAAAGCTCTCAGTGAAAACTCATCTGCCTTGCAGATGCCGTTCGGAGTCGGCATAAAACATGTAGGTCCCGTCCGGGCAATTTGTAGGGAAAATCAAGAGCATGCCGCAAATTGGAAGAGAAGCTCGGCCTAAAATCTCTTCGGAGGTTATCGCGCCTTACATTTACGGCCATAACCGTTTATACGGTTAAGCGCCAATTAAGTAAGTGTAGCTTCTTCCAGTGAGTAGTCTTTAGGCTTGGCGACCATATCGGGTCGCGTACTTCAGCTGCTCGAAATCATGCCCATTCCGACAGCACTAATAATCAATTCCCGTGGCTCGCCATCACAGTCCATCCCGACAACTGATTTAATAGTATACATACATATTTTATATTATAAATTTTGTTCACTTTGTATGCTTCTGTACAGTAAATTCATATTTATATTTAGTCTGATTTATAGTTAAAGCCAACATCGAATACGCAACTATGGGAAGCTGTAAAAGCGCATGGGAGTCGATTTCGGTTGAAAGATGCCAAAAATTTCTTGACGCAATGCCACGTCGCTTTGCTGCAGCTCTAAGGAATAAGGGTCATGAAACTAAATATTAATTTAAATATAAGCCAACTCCCAATGTAAAAATAAATTAAAACAAAACCACCATTATATAAAAGTTATATCAAAATTTTACTTACAATTTGTTACACTACTAAGTTTTTTAACTGCTCAAAACTCGCTGCAGTTTTTGTAAATATTTGTTTATTTTATTAAAATAAGAAACGATTTGATTTGTTAGCTAGTTGAGCTATAAGAGGGGAAAAAAATGTTTATAGAAGTGATTGCTGGTACTTTTTTAATTAATTATTTTTTAGGTATGTCCACTACTAAGATTTTGACTGCAGCTATACATATGTTTATACATATTCTTACTTTTCTTATAAGAAGTGAAGGGCAAACCGGCCATTACATAAATGACATTAGGGGGACTCATGAAAGCATATAAACTTATAAGGTGTAAAATTATATCCATTTACACACGCGGTTATATGAACGCACCTAGCAATACTCTTGATAAACTTGATTATTTATCAGCTGTATTATTGCCAAACAAAATGTTTTTGATTGTTATACAGATTAAAAAATACCAAGATTAAGTGAAAAATCAAAACTAAAACGCCTTTACTTGCTGATGTTGCAGATTTCTGATGAAAATGCCTGCTGTAATGTCTGCAAGGTTGCATTCCTTCGAGTTTATCGCGTTTACACCAGGCATGCTTAACCAACGAAACGATGTCATTTCGTTACGATAATCAACGTTAATAAACGAAACGAAGTCATTTCGTTTCGTTTATTAACGTTAAGATCGTCAAATTAACGAAATGATTTCGTTTCGTTTTCTGCCATATCAAAAACGAAATCAAATCGTTTATGTTGATTATTAATTTCAAACTATGCTGGCAAAGCTGATTGATGGCGGGGTCATTAAAGGTGAAAGCATTATCCAAGCTGATTGCAACTTTCTCATGAATTTTGACAGTACGAACATTTCTCAGAGTATTTTTGACATTACCACCAACGAATTACACAAACAAATTACATAGAGTTTGTGTGTGTATGTGCGCTCGTTGTTGCCACCTTACGGCTTCACCATGGCTATAGCATTGCCAGCACAATTCAAACATAAAGTATCACGTTTTCGTTAACGTTTTTAACGTTAACGAAAGCTTTTCGTTTCGGTTAAAAACGAGATACAATTTATCTTGATATTTCTTTATCGATAATATTTCGAAGTGTTTTCAACGGAAACGGTGGAAATTTTTGATAAACGATTAGCTTAACGTTAAGGTGCATCCCTGGTTTACACAATGAAATGTGAGCGTAAATTTATACAAATTGTGTAAATGATTTTCATACAAAATTTGACAGCTCGTTTACGCACTAGATAAATTTATACGTTTACACACTTTATAAGGCATTTATACGGTTACATGAGTCCCCCTATTACCTATGTATATCACACATACGTATATACATATATGTATGTACGAATTATGTAGATCTAAGAAGTGATCAAATTAAGAAAACTTTATTCAGAAAAAGCGAAAAATTTGCAGTCTCTTTCAGAGCGTCGAAAGAGTTTTGAACTTTAATCTTCTCTTAATAGGTAGATGCGCATAACTATTCGTCCAGGCCAAGCATCCTCATAATATTTGTTCCTCTGAGTATATGTTCGTTCCTTCAGGCTTGGGTGAGCCGAAAAACTTTAGTCTCCCCGCTATGGCATCGCATCGCAGACAGATTGTGGGGCTAGTACCTACCTTTATGGTGTTTTGTTACCGGAACGTACCGCATCTGTATCCTGCAAAAGACCATCAACATCGATAAATCTCCCCAAAACCTTCGGGGAGTGTTGTTGTTGTTGTTGTAGTGATAAAGTTTTTCACCGAAAACCCCGGTACGCTCCGGTAACACAGCACCATTAAGTTGCTAGCCCGACCATCTCGGGAACGATTTATATGGCCACATTAAACCTTCAGGCCATCGCTCCCTCCCCACCCACCAAGTTCCATGAGGAGCCCTTGACGCCCTGCAATACCTTTACGTGCCGAAACGCTGTAGTTTAAAAAAATTACTCTTTCTTAGAAAAGGCCTATTATTCCTGTGTTCATCCTATGTCATGTTAGTACCTTTTAAAGTGTTAGATCCTAGGGGCCTTGTAGAACTTGCTTATTGATTAAGTTCATTTCGGGATTGACATTGGGACAGGTGCTAATAGGATATTCGATTTCCGATTTAGTTAGGAAAGCTCTTTGAAAGTTACGGTACTGAACGTTCTAGGTAGTTAATTTCATTTAACAAGCAGTCATATGTATGTATGACTTAAGATCTACGTATCTTCAATTAAATGAATGCTTATTATTCAATTAATGATATGTCAACTGTTGTACTGAAGTTGTAGCTATATATGTGAATATTTATAAATGAAATATGCCATAAAATTGGGGACACCACGTTAAAATTTTAAATATATACAAAGAAATATGCTTATGTACCCTCAGAATCCCTCTTTTGTTAAGCCATTTATACATAAAATCATACCCAATCTAAAGTCTTGCTAGCGGGGAAGTCAACGCGAAAGGGTGGGAGAAACGTTATATCAAGCATGCATTGATTCTTCACTTATGCTTATGTACTTTTGTTAAAATGTTCCTCCGAATCTATGCTTCGTATACACATTCTCCGGTTAAGTTCACGAAACTCATGGGAAAGTAATCCCATTTTGCGTTTAACCACATTTTTTTTTAACTTTTTTCACTTTGCTTATCAGCAGGTCTAATTAAAACAATTTTTAAAATACTTATCAATACACTTAAATTTTTCTTTCGCTTACATTATTCTTTGCGTAAAAAATTCTGGGAGTTGTCTTCCTTTTTTTTGACTCTATCAGCACCTGCGCACACACAACCACATGCCCAGTGGAGTCGTTTTAATGTTGGCTCACTTTAATCATTCAGGTGCTTACTAATATTTATATCAAATAGTGATAACTTCTTTGTTAATATTTATTTTACATTATTACACATTCTAATTAAAATTGCACAAAATACGCCAAAAAACAAACATTCACTTTGCAAGACGAAATCTATGGAAAAAAATTTATAATAAACTGAAGAAGAAGCACACAATTGTGCTACCAGCCTTGGAAGTTGTTTCAAAAGCTGCCATATTAAATAATGGAGACACATAAACACATAAAGCACAAAATACACTTGCAGTTTTTCTTTTAAGGTGTAATTAATGGTGACTTATAACCGTAAAACCGTAACCAGATAAAACAGCTGATCGAACCTACCTTATGGAAATCAATGTAACCGATTAATGGTGCCATACCATAACGCTAACGCCATAACCATACATAGGCAACCAATTGGTTTTTGGTTTTTCGCCATATCCATAACCTAAAAATATATGAGTTGGTGAATTTAATAACTTTGTGTAGATTTTATTCATTGTTTTGTATACGTTTTGACTAAGAGACTTATTTTTTGTGGAACATGCTTGTAATTTTTTGCGTTTTCTTCATTTTTATGAAATTTTCACGATTTTTAGGTTAAGGCACCATTAATCGATCACAATGGAGATGGTTATGGATATGGGTATGGTTACGACTATGCCGTTCGGGCTAAGGAAGTTTAATTTGGCTTTTAGTTTTTTTTCTGGAAAAAATTTTAACCTCATGTTGCCTTCTTAATTTTTAACTTTTTGTTGCTAATTATCGGCAATTTCTCTTTTGGGTAACGTTTTACAAGACAGGACACCGCCTAATTTTTATGAAAAATTATAAAATCTGATATCATTTATTCCATTTGGCTTTTAAGCCTTTCTGTCGAAAGATATTTACAAAAACCAGAAAATGACCCCGAGGGGATCCTAAATATGGGGCCTGAACCATAGTCTTTTTTTTGTCACATGACACCTTTCTGCGTTGGCGGCCCTTGGCCCCTATTTAAAAAAATAACCCTGAGTGGGTCCAACACCGGTTTGGGGATCAAAATTATATTCGCGCAGAACACCTTTCTGCATTAAAAGCTGTATACATCAATAGACGATTACGCTTAAGCGTCAAACTTTAAATACACCTCTCAAATTGCTGCGCATAAAATTTGTACTACTAAATTTCAATACGCATTATACTCAGATGTAACTGAAATATGTGTCTATGTTTCCCTCTACACTTATTCTATGTATCACCTCTTAAGATGTTGCGGGCCCACTATTCATCGCAACTGATTCAGCTATATGTTATACATTATGGCCACCAGAGGTTTGTGTCTCCGATTTTAGGTACACCCTGTTCTGTAGCTAGTTATTTAACCACTGCCGCTAGATGGGTCTCTTAAGCATTATCTAAGCGAGGATAAGCGTTTTTTTAAGCCCAAACGTAACGTATACGTATTGTAAAATTTGTATACGCTTGTAAAAAGAACCTGCTAATGTGTGTGTGGGTGTGTGTACAACAAATCTGACAATATACAACAAACACATCAAAATTTGAACCGATTTTTAGCTTGACGGATTCTAAAAACGTAGATCGAAACAAGTCTTTTGATACCACATTTGATAATGTTTGATAAAGATTATGTGGTGCACCGTCTTGTAAAACGTTACTCACTTTTGGTATTGCGCATTCAATTAACACATGGCAACTTTGGTAAAACTTTACTTTAGCTCACAACTGTAAAAACTCGTTCAGAGGTCGGATAGCTGTCAAAAGACGCGTTTTGGTCCCAGGGCCATTAATCCGTAACCAGAAATTCAAAATTTTATTTCTGTCAAAACATTTTTTAAAAAAACCGAAAAATGGCCCCGAACAATCCAATATCGGGGGTGGGATCCATAGTATTTTTGCGCAGAACACCTTTGTGCATTGGCGGTCTTCGGCCACGCTTATAAAAAATGGTAATTCTATACGACAGCGTGACACTGCTAATACGCGTCCAAAAATATTGAAAGAGGTGTCAAAAGACGCGTATTAATCTCGACAACAATAATCCGAAACCGGAAAATAAAAACTTTATCTCTGTCTTGGGATATTTGCAGTTGAAGTTGGCGCTTTTCATGTGGTTGTTGTAATTGTACCCACAAACAAAATTGTGAACGCAGGACATCATCGTGGCGGTAGCCACGGTTGTACCACACACCCGGACTTGGCATGGCGTAGCCCAGGGTTATTTTTTATAAGCGCGAAGGCCGCCAACGCAGAAAGGTGTTCTGCGCAAAAATACTATGGATTTCACCCCCGGTTTCGGAGGGACCCGCGGGTCTTTTTTTGGTTTTTCGTTAATATCTTTTGAACGAGTTAAAATTTTTACTTTCCGGTTTCGGATTATTAATACTGATGTCAAGGCGCGTCGTCTGAAACCTCTCTCGACGCGTATTAGCAGTGTCATGCTGTCGTATAGAATTACCTAAAAAATTACCCTGGACCCGACCCGGTTTTGGAGTAAACGCTTTTACTCAGTTTTTCTTGTGGGTACGCCAAAATCATCAAAATTACAACAACCATATTCATCAAATATCTCCGGAAGGAATAATTTCCGCCTTCGAAATCGTGATCCTGGGTTCATAACGCGTCTTTTGACGCCTCTCCAGATATTTTTGGACGAGTTTTAGCAGTTGTGAGCTAAAGTAAAGATTTACCGCAACTTTATTCAAGCAACTATCTGACATTCCGTTCAAATATTTTAATAAATTTGTTTGCGTAGCAGAAATTTTATGTGTTTCAAATCCGATTCCGGTAACAATTAGTTGCCATTGCATACCTGAATAATTTTTGCATCACCCAGTACGTAAAAGTTATCAAACTGAATCGATGGGCACATCTTTTCAAATAATCGACTATTTAATAAAATCTCTAATACGTACTGACAACAAATTTGATAAATTGCTTAACACTTTTTACATATCTAATTAGGAAATCATTTAAAAAAGGACAAAACTTCGTGTTACCATATAACGCTGCCACTAACGACTGCTGCAGCTTGAGATTAGCCGTAATGGATGAAAGAAATTTTCGATCTAGTTACTATGAAAAAGTTGGTTGTTACTCTGTTGAAGAAAAGAAATCATTGAACAAACTGCTCCAAGACAATATACGCAATCACTCCAAATTGAAACAGTTTTGTCTTAGTTATACTGTACCCACTGCACAGAGAGGTCTCTTATGGAGTATTATATTAGGTGTATTGCCTTTGCACAAGAACTCCATGGATTACATTTTGGAACAACGAACTGCCGTTTATGAGGATTTGCTGCGGGCTGTCACTATGATGCAATATATTGATCAAACTTCACCCAAAAGTAAAGTACTACAGACAATGTGGCTTTTGGAAAATGGACGTCTGCTACATCCACTAATAGGACCACCTGAAGATGATAACAGTTTTATGGAAATAGTTAAAGTACTGCTGCAGATATTTGACAACGATGTGGAAACATATTGGATAGCAAAAGAATTTTTTGGACTGACCAAAGGCATAGAAAAAGAGTGTGCAAAATTAAAAGAACTAACCGAGACATTGTTGAAGCGTGAGGACATTGAATTCTATAGGTGTGTTGCGTCTTTACTTTCCGTAATTTCTAATCTCTTTTGTTCTTATTATATTTTCTACAGTCATCTGGAAAAACTTGGTGTTTTTAATATTGGAGAAGTTTTAGAAAAGTGGTACGTTACATGCTTTGCTGGGGTTGTTACAGACACAGCGTTAGTTAAAGTGTGGGATAAAATTTGCGGAGGCTCAAAGAAAATAGTTGTTTTTATATTCCTTGAGTTAGTAAAAACATTGAGAACGCATATACTTAATTGCAATTCAATAAATAGTCTAAAGACGTTGATCGAAAAGGTTTGCTCATTATCGACTGCTGACATCCAAATTAATTATTTAATTTTAACATCTTTTATATATGTAGGTAAAGGATCAAGATGCTACCATTGTAAACAAGGCCATAAAAACCTGGCAGAGTAACAAGAACCACAACGAGATTACAGTACACTGATAAAGACTGGAACTACGTTTAATCAAGTTACTTCCATTGCCTTTCAACAGCTAATCTTATTAGTACATAGTAACAAATTAAATATACTTAAATATGACATCTTTTTTATCTGCAACGGTTTGTAACTCCAAAGTAACGGGACATTGCAGCCAATATGATAAAAGCTCTTCAGTGTAACCAATAAGAAAATACATCTTACGTGGGCTTATTGCTTGACGTATTATCGCTGCTATTCTAATCATATTATGTTGCCTTTTAATAATTACTTCAGAAACAATAAGCGAATGCCATGTGCCAACCATGAACTTTCGTAAGAATAGGTCCTCTATGGCTGTCTCAGAGGGGCGTAGTCCATCCAATATTGAAGCTAAACACAGTAAGGTGAAATATTGATGATATAGAAATTTTAATACTCATATTTTATACATACAAGTATTCCATGAATTCCAAGATTTACGATGAGCAATATAATGTGGTGGATTGGCCATTTCGTACGTGAGAGGTCGATTACGCTTTGTAGTTACACGATAGCGTCCGGCTTGAACGCGATTATGTACAGGGCTTGTATGAATAGCTGCGCTTGTTATTGCAATGGGTGCCGCGCTAAAATTGGTAGCAGCCAACAGCTGCTGCCCAGACTGTAATATAAATTGCATTAACTTAAATAAACTTTAATTAATAAAAAATTAAATAACCTTTTTTAATATGCCCATTGTTAAATTTACGTATTAACCCAAAAATTGTTCGAACAGCTGTTTAACAATGCCGTAACAAGCTGTCAAAATAACGAAATAAAAGCGAAAAGCACAAATCACTTACACAAGATTGCGCTGAATGCGCATGTAAACAACAGATGAGCTGTTTTTTATGGGCCATTTTTAACGTAATTTTCCTTCAGCTCTTGTTTTTTTTGTCTCTTTCTTTCTTTTGGTTGTGAATTGTGAGCAAAAAGTAATGAAGGATACGACGAAAAAGAACTACGATAAATAGCGCTGTGAAAATACTATCGAAACATATGTTTTATAGCTCTGTCACATAAGCAGATTTTCATATAGTTGAGTTTAACACAAGCTTATGCCAGAGAGGATAAATATATATTTATCCTCTTTGCTTATGCCAAAAACAATTTTGCTTCCGAACGAGAGTTGTTACCGCACCCGATAACACCACACCGGAAAGCAGGCATTATTTTAATTATTTATTTATATTTTCTGAATATGATTTTGAAAAAAAATCTGTTTTTATGTTTTTATACAAACAATTTGGTGAATTAATCGCTTAATTATTTCGCAAAATATCAAAAGCTTTTTATCACGCCTTTTTATCTTTTTGATATTGGAGTTTTTGCCTCATTTTGGCGCAATTGCACGAGAAGATTAACAGTAATTTTGTCTCCTTTTGTAGTAATATTTAAATCCATTGGCGCCACTTTGGCGCAATCCTCTCACTCAAACACTTTTTTCTTTATGAATTAAATAATGTGATGTGTTTTGTATTGATTTTTGATTGATTTCAACCACCAAAGCAGAAAAAATTAAAAAATAAATAATATCATGGAGTCGAAGCGGTAGTCGAACTCAGAATTGCGCGCAGCACAAGGCACTTAACCATAATTTCTATGATTTCGATAAATAGACGAATGCGTTAGGAAGGATGAGGGAAAAATAAAATTTTATGCAGATAAGAAAGACGGTAACATAAATTGTCTGCAGATGAGGAAGACGACAATACGGAAATTCGATATTCGAAAGTTAGTTAAGGATGGGAATTTGTGAAGTAATATCAAGCAAATATCTTGTTCCCTTTTTCTGATGGCCTGGTAAAATTTTCTGTTTTGGGAAAAATGGGCACTATTGGATAAAAAATGCTTCTCAAACATTTTGGCGTTTTTCTGTCTGCAAACCGCGCACGCTTGGTACAGAAATTTTGTCTCAAGTTGCAAATATTTAGGTTTTTTCATTATTGAAATCTGTTTAGATGATTTACATAGTAAATCTAAATTTAAAAAAATGTGTCATTAAAAGTAATTTCTTATTAAGTTGCATTTGGGTTGCTCTTTGCAGAAATAAGAAAATATCTGCAACTTAAAAAAACTCAAATTCTGCCAAGAGCTCAGCTCTACCAACATGGCGCGGAGCGAATATATCATAAAAATGGGAAGTAAAATGTCAGAAATTGGGAGAAAAGAAATCAGCGATACCACGAAAAAAACATAACTTTTGACATCTCGTCGGTTTTCAGTGAGCATCTCGCTGCTTTTTCCAACTTGACGTCTCTTATATATTTATCCTCTTTGGTTCGACATCAAAGCGTACAGATTTCGCCTGCAGCGTCTAATTCGTGTCTATGACGAGTAGCCACGTGTGCGCCTTGCCTATGTCTTATAAGATAATAAGACTCGATTTATTTGATAGATCGAATCGATTTAATTTCGCTATCTCTATCAACAGCTTCAACGCCACTGTAGTGATAACTCAGCTGTCAAAAAATGCACAAAACAAATGTGGTTTTGATTTGCGATCTCGTCTAACTTTTGTCTGTGCATTTAATTAATTTTTAATCTGAATTTTTAGTTATTGTTAATATTTTGTGTGTGTTCACTGGAAACCATTTGATTGTGCATAAAAGTGTGTTGTATGTTTTGATATCCTTTGTAGTGTACGAAAATGAGTAATATCCGCAATTTACTCATACGTAATTCTGAAAGCGATGAAGTCGTCAGCAATGCATCCAGTAACATATTGTCCGGTTCTCCTTCGTTATCCTCCCTTAATCGCTTGCGTGATACATTTCGACGTTCAGAAAGTTTTACCTCACAAATCGGTGCCATGGTATCGAATGCTGCTGGAGTCGTAACTGGGGCAAATAATGTACAAACTGGTATAGTGTCTGAAGCGTCATCAGCTTCATCACAAACTAATACGCCCAAAAAATGGAAGTCTGGTAAGTTAAACATTTTATGTTCTATAATATATATCCATGCATGGAGGGCTACAATCAGCTACAATGTCCTAAAATCTGCACCAGTTGAAATATTGGCGCCAACAACAGGTGAACTACCATAAGCAAGGAAGAACATACAAATTAAGCTCAGTACGTATTGAAGAACCCTGACAAATACTTTCAAATAAAAATATATTCTATCCTATATGAGGCCCAAAAGACCAATAGGTCGAAGTGCGTATATTCACAACAATCTATCTATCTATGATATATGATCGTTAAGGAGCTGTCTTAATTACAAAACAAATACTTAGCCAAGTGTTTTTATTACAGCTCCACAGATTTCTCCAAGAAACTATCTCACTTGTTTATTTATATCATTTAATTGTTCTTAACGACTGCACCTAAATAATTATATGCACGGAAAATTGATTAATTTAGTAGTTCATAAGATGCTATTAGTGTTGTTTACGAATGCTCATTATATTATGTATGTATGCACAGTACTAGCTGACTTCAGAACACCAAAGTGCATTTTTCTGCTCCCCACAGGGATAACCGAAGCAACCATATGGGGCGACAAGATGCCCCAGGCGTCAGACCTTTATGCCAGGAATTGCCCGGCGAATCCAATACTCAAAAAACAGTACCCAAAACTTGCGGAAGAGAAACGCATACTCCCCAGGGAAACGCGAGTCACTCTGGCTCAACTTCGTTCTGGATACTGTAACAGGTTAAACTCTTACATATCCAGAATCCACTCCGACATACCAAATGTATGCCCCGCTTGCAATATGTTCCCACATGACACCAACCATATCTTTAATTGTAATGTGGAACCAACGCCTCTAATACCCCTTTCATTATGGTCCACCCCTGTTGAAACAGCAAGTTTCCTTGGACTCCCGTTAGAGGATATTGATGACAATTTGTGATCGGTCGCAACTATTAGGTGGGGCGAAGCATTGCTACAACAACAACAACAAGATACCCCAGCGGGTGAGGAAGCTTACGACATACCCGCGACAGGTATACCTGGGGTTTGACTCCCTCACACTCCCTTGGGAAATGCGAGTCACTCTAGCTCAACTTCGATCTGGATACTGTAACAGGTTAAACTCTTACCTATCCAGAATCAACCCCGTTATAAAAAACATATGTCCTGCTTGTAACGTGTCCCCACATGACACCAACCATTTCTTTAACTGTATTGTGGAACCAACGCCTCTAACACCCCTCTCATTATGCTCCACCCCTGTTGAAACAGCATGTCATTGGACTCCCGTTAGAGGATATTGATGACAATTTGTGATCGGTCGCACCTATTGGACGGAGTGAAGCACTGCTACAACAACAACAACATCGGGTATACCTGTCACCAGTGACGACTAAAGTACCCAAATAATTCAAAGGATTGTGTAGAGAAACCCCTTCAAAGTGATCTCAACGCAATTTATAGCTCCCCGAACTCAATTTTCAACCTCACCTACCCGTGGCGGATCCTTAAGCTGCCGTAGCTCTGAAAGGGTTGACAGCGCAAATAATAGCTTCTACAACCCAATTGTCAACCTCAGCTACCCGTAGCGAATCTTGTTTCTTAACAGCCGAGGCTCTGGCGACCGCAAGTCGCTCATGGTACTAGAGGGTGGTGCTTGTTACTGTAATGTACCGGATCTATATCCAGAAAAGGACAATCGACATCGATAACACTCCTTAAAATCCTCGGGGAGTGTCTATCGCTAAAACAACAACAACAACTAAATCTTGCACAAACCAACAAACCACGATTAACGATGCTAAGGCTATGCGGACGACAGTTTTATCATTGCAAGAGGAAAGTTTGAAAGCACTCAGTGTCATATTGTCCTGAGAATACTACATTTAAAGAAGGAATGATGCGCTGCGGTGACACTGAGTATTACCTCTAGCAAGTTAGTTCCTGTAATGTAGCGTTGCAAAAAAACGACACACTCTGACACTTTACCTGAAGCCCAAAACTATACCATGGGAAACAGTATGGCCAACAGGTCACCTGGGTAGCATGTAGCCAACAACAACTGATCAACATTTGTGTCAAACAAACAGCCTATGACAATTTGCTGAAGTGCCAAATAAAAAGCTCGTTTCCTAAATCATCACAATGAAGGGTATTTAAAACGAACGAATTTGCAGTGAACCCTTACTCGCGGTTCGTTTAGGTGAGAAGGACCACTTTCTCTCAGTTCTGTCTCCGGTCTTGCTACCTCTGAGCCTTAAGAGTGCTTTTCCATCAGCCCACGGATCAGCCTTCGAAGCTCCGGTTGGTACAACGCCGCCATCCATCGCGAGTAATTAAAAAAACCAAATGTGAATCGTTTGTCCATGTTTGCCCAGGAAAAATTTTCGTTTCTCCACCTTTTGTTAAAATTTTATAAGAAAAATATTTTGTTTTCGAAAAAACCCAAAATTTGTTTTCGCTTTATTGTGCCAAATCGTATGTCTGTAGTTTGCCCATCGTTTTTCCATATATTTGTCCACGAAAAATTTCTGATTGTCCACCTTTTGTCAAAAAGTGATAAAATTATTTTTTTTTCGAAAAAACCTAAAAAATTGCTGCTCATTGAATTATTTGTAAATGCAATTGCGGCATTTAGTCTTTTTTATGTGGAAATATGTACATATATGACAAACATTTGCTAAAATAACGGGTTATAAAATTCGGCTTGCTCTTCTAACTCTCGAAGATTCATTTTTTTGTACTAACTCTACATGTGTTAAAACAAGTAAGGAAGGCTAACTTCGGACAGATCCGAACATTATATGCCAGCTCTGATCTACATATTACATAGGATAAGGATAATTAAAAAGAGAACTGTCATAGACATTAATTAATTTGCCACTTATGGCATTAAAAGTATTATGGAAAAAATGAAAAATGCGTACAATTTTTGTTTGATTAAGAAAAAGTTTTGTTTATTAACCTTTTGGTTACAATCTGTAAACTAATAATAATAAAAAATATTAAAAATGTGGCTTATATAAGGCAATTTTCCATCAATAACCTACTACTGTCCACCTGTTTTATTTATTATTATACATACTACTTTTGTATTTTAATTTTTTTTATTATTTCAAAGAATAATTTAAAAAAAAGTTGGTGCCTTCATATGCAAGTAATCAAAACAAGTAAGAAAGGCTAAGTTCGGGTGTAACCGAACATTTGATACTCAGCTGAGAGCTATGGACACAAAATAAGGGAAAAACACCATGTAGGAAAGTGAACCTAGGATAACCCTGGAATGTGTTTGTATGACATGGGTATCAAATTGAAGGTATTAAAGAGTATTTTAAGAGGGAGTGGGCCATAGTTCTATAGGTGGACGCCATTTAGGGATATCGCCATAAAGGTGGACCAGGGCTGACTCTAAAATTTATTTGTACGATATGGGTATCAAACTATCAAACGAAAGGTGATAATGAGTATTTTAAAAGGGAGTGGGCCTTAGTTCTATAGGTGGACGCGTTTTCGAGATATCGATGTAAAGGTGGACCAGGGGTGACTCTATAATGTGTTTGTACGATATGGGTATCAAATTAAAGGTATTAATGAGGGTTTTAAAAGGAAGTGGTGGTAGTTGTATATGTGAAGGCGTTTTCGAGATATCGATCAAAATTTGGGCCAGGGTGACCCAGAATATCATCTGTCGCGTTCCGCTAATTTATTTATATATGTAATACTACGAACAGTATTCCTGCCAAGATTCCAAGGGCTTTTCATTTCGCCCTGCAGAACTTTTTCATTTTCTTCTACTTAATATGGTAGGTGTCACACCCTCTTTACAAATTTTTTTCTAAAGTTATAATTTGCGTCAATAAACCAATCCAATTACCATGTTTCATCCATTTTTTCGTATTTGGTATAGAATTATGGCATTTTTTAATTTTTCGTAATTTTCGATATCGAAAAAGTGGGCGTGGTCATAGTCGGATTTCGGCCATTTTTTATACCAATACAAAGTGATTTCAGATAAGTACGTGAACTGAGTTTAGTAAAGATAATTCGATTTTTGCTCAAGTTATCGTGTTAACGGCCGAGCGGAAGGACTGGCGGTCGACTGTGTATAAAAAATGGGCGTGGCTCAACAGATTTCGCCCTTTTTCACAGAAAACAGTTATCGTCCTAGATACCAAAATTCACAAGGATTGCTAAATTTTTGTTCGACTTATGGCATTAAAAGTCTCATAGACAAAATAAATGAAAAAGGGCGGAGCCACGCCCATTTTGAAATTTTATTTTATTTTTGTATTTTGTTGCATCTTTACTGGAGTTGAATGTTGACATAACTTACTTATATACTGTAAAGATATTAAATTTTGTGTTAAAATTTGACTTAAAAAAATTTTTTTTTAAGTGGGTGTGGTCACTCTCCGATATTGCTAATTTTTATTAAGCATGCATATAGTCTTAGGTGTAACGTTCCTGCCAAATTTCATCATGATATCTTCAACGACTGCCAAATTACAGCTTACAAAACTTTTAAATTACCTTCTTTTAAAAGTAGGTGGTGCCACGCCCATTGTCCAAAATTTTACTAATTTTCTATTCTGCGTCATAAGTTCAACTCACCTACCAAGTTTTATCGCTTTATCCGTCTTTGGTAATGAATTATCGCACTTTTTCGGTTTTTCGAAATTTTCGATATCGAAAAAGTGGGCGTGGTTATAGTCCGATATCGTTCATTTTAAATAGTGATCTGAGATCAGTGCCCAGGAACCTACATACCAAATTTCATCAAGATACCTCAAAATTTACTCAAGTTATCGTGTTAACGGACGGACGGACGGACGGACATGGCTCAATCAAATTTTTTTTTCGATACTGATGATTTTGATATATGGAAGTCTATATCTATCTCGATTCCTTTATACCTGTACAACCAACCGTTATCCAATCAAAGTTAATATACTCTGTGAGCTCTGCTCAACTGAGTATAAAAACCAAATGTCATTCGTTTGTCTATGTTTGTCCAAGAAAAAATTTCGTTTGTCCACCTTTTCATGAACAAACATGGACAAACGATGGAAAGACGACGGACATACGATTTTGCACAATAAAGCGGGAAAACCTGGGGGTTTTTCGAAAAAAAAATATTTTTGTTATAACTTTTTAACAAAAGGTGGACAAACGAAAATTTTTCCAGGACAAACGGTGGACAAAGGAACGAGCTATGGTTTTTTCTAATTACTCGCACATAAAGGTGCCAACTTCACAGAGCTCAGCATACAATATTTCTAAATGGGGTGTAGATCAATTTACTTGCTGTGTCATTGAAGTTGTGTGACGAGGAGCTCTTTGTAATACTGTTGATTCAGGTGTTATCTTTACAAACTTGCAAAAGAGCTATTTGGGCGAAATAAGTTATGAAGAATTACTATAGAAAGCCAAATACACGCATGCTTTGTCCAACCAATTGAAGGAGCTAAGGTTATAGGTTTCTTAGCCAGCGACCTGGCTGGCTTCATAAGAGGACATTCTATACCCGTAGATGGTGGAAGGCACGCAATGACTCCACGATAAATTATATAATTAAGTTGAATATTTTACAACAAATAGCAGATTCGAAGCAAGTCTGGAAGTGTATATATGTAACGCTCCGCGAAAAAATACCCCTAACGCGAAAAAATCAATTTTTCTTACGATTTATTGCAAATGAAAGCAAGTTCTTTGGTAAAAATCTTACATTTATCATAAATAAAAGATCGTATTATACAGAATTTTTCAATATTAAAACCTTGTACATTATGTTGTTGTAATCACAAAAACACCCTCGAAAGTTTAAGGGGGTGCTGCGAATATGGGCATTGCTCTGTGGAATACATAGATCTGCAAAAAATGGTGTTTTTTTGGTAGCTGAGAGAAATTTCCAACCCAGTTTTCTGCGTAGAATCCGAATCCAAGTCCATCATGCTAGGTTTTCGAGATATTCGAGGTGGTGTAGTGCAATAACGCCCGGGGAAAGAACGCCTTTTTTGGGAACTAACGCCAGCAGGCCTCATTTCGTTTTCAAAAACGAATTAAAGCCCGTTAGAAAAAGGCAATAACGCCATAACGCCCGCGGGATTACTTCTCCTTTTGAAAGGAAATAACACCCACCTACCATTTTTAGAAATAACGCCCAATATCCCTGTAACCATATATAACTTACTGTAAACATTTCCACTCTCACATTAAAAATAAAATGGAAACAAACAACAAATTACAATAATACAAAATAGAAAATATTAAAATATAACAAAAGTAAGTAAGTAAGTAAAACAAAATTATACAAAATAAATTAAATCGAAAGAAAATAAAATGAAATAAGACAATATCATACAAATAAATTTAAAATAAAATAAAAAAACAAACTAAAGTTAAACAGAAGCGTTGGCTATACATGAAGGGACCATTTCATTATCGGAAACTAAAGCGATTTGACCCCTGAAATTTGGCATCAATGTTATCTGAGGGTTTCTTAACGAGTATTTATCAGTTTAATTGTTAGAAACAATTTAGAAGTAATTTGTGGTTAAAGCTACTAAGGTAATAACATCACTTTTTACACTTTTACAAGATATTTTTATTAGAGCTCGTGATTTTCGATTAATCGAATACTCGAATTTTTCGAATGCTTTAATATTCGACTTTCACAATTTTATTAGTTAAAATTGAATAATCCTACATTGCCCATTATTCGAATAGTTGTTCGTTGTCGATTACCATTCCAAGATTTTAACATCTGCTAACCGATCAAACTAACAAAGATTCAACAAAGAAGAAATATTTGGTGCATGCATGGCGTATATGTAATTTTTTTCTTTGAAAACTTCATACAAAATGGAATTTGATTTTGGAAACAGAGTAATCGTTGAGTCGCGCTTATTCGAATAACCCAAGAAAATCAACTATTCGAATAGTGAAATTCGATTAAGAAGTAGTAGTACAAAAATCTAAAGCCGAATAATCGAACGCTCGATTTAGCGAGTTGTTCAAATATTTTCAAGAGCCTTCATTTTTATAAGCTTTTATTTACTTTCACTTGGCTGTTGTCTGTAATCAAATCTTGCAAGTTAAATTTGATACACTTCCCGGTGTCCGATTGAGCTGAAATTTTGCACACATGTATAACTCCGATGACAATGCAATATTACTTTGCGAGAATTCGATAAATTAATCGATAACAGAGTTATCGGTAAAGATTTGTGTTCACAGGGGAATAAAAGCCTAAGTCCTTTGTTTAGAGGGATGGTGAATAACCTACAGCGGCTCAAGAATGAGGTAACTTCGCTTTGTTTGTGTATACAACGAACGTGGAAGTTAGGCTGTTATTCCTCAATGTTGCATACTTACACTTGATTTTGTTTTACAAATTTAACCCACAGAGCAGAGATCTGAAAGGAGTAGTTATAAACTGAACGCGACATGGGCAAAGTCACAATAAAATATGATTTTAAGTTATAGCGTTTTCTTTTCTGAAATAAATTGTTGCCTAAGTAAATGGTAAAGCCTTAATAGAGTTACTCCTACCCCAGAAAATTGTCAACATTTATAGTGCATACAAAGGACAATTCAACTCACCATATTCCAGGCATGCTTAACGAACGAAACGATATCATTTCGTTACGATAATCAACGTTAATAAACGAAACGAAGTCACTTCGTTTCGTTTATTAACGTTAAGATCGTCAAATTAACGTTAATTTGACGTTCTTAACGTTAATAAACGAAACGAAATGACTTCGTTTCGTTTATTAGCGTTGATTATCGTAACGAAATGATATCGTTTCGTTCGTTAAGCATGCCTGCCATATTCACTCATATCGCAAATCACACAAGAAGATTGCGCATTGCGCAAGTAAACATTAGATCAGCTCTGTTTTATGGGCAATTCTTACGTCATTTTCCTTTAGTTCTTGTTTTTTTCTCTCTTTCATTCGCTCAAAAGTCAACTGTGATGTAGGTGCGCAGAACGAAGCAATTTTGAACTCATGAATGCGCAATCTGGTTGTTCATATTAGCAGAGTATATGTGGAACTTAAGAGCGAATTGAGAGTTTCACAGAGTTGCACTGCCACACCGCCATTTTATACAGGGTAAAAGTGTAACGCTTTTGCGTTGCGAGCAGGCAACAATTTTCACAAAAGAACGAAATACCCCGTAAAGGCATTGCTTGTTTTTTAGAATAGAACAACAACCCTTGCGCGGCATACAAAAAGCGTAATGCGGCAGTTACCCACCGACGTGTGCCGTACGTAAGGACGTTTGTCGTACGAAGCACGTTTGACCGAACTCTCAAGCCCGTAGGAATCAATGTGTGCGTCTGTGTACATGTACATAATATATTTGTGTGTGTATTGTTTACAGATAAGCACTGTTGCCATTGACCATTTTGCATGTATGCTTATGGAAACATTTAATTTTTGATATTGTAAAAGGCCGGAATAAATATTAAATAAGTATAAATAGATTACATATTTATAATCAGCACTTTTACATAATTATTTCGAATTATTTTCACAATTTTTCAAACTTTAATTAGGCGTTTTTGCATAAAATTGCAAACGGTCAAAAATTAGCGTACAAAAGTTTACTAGGCAACTCTGTCTAGTGAGAGAGCGATCAGCTGACACGTTCTTACGCATGATTCAATTACTAGAGGTTTGTTCTTCAATGATTACAGAGCTTTGACACTCCCAAATTGAAAAATTTGGATGGGTTGCTTTTACGAAGTACGGAAAACGGGTAATAACTCAATCCCCTCTAGCAAAAATTGTAGTAGAAAAGTTCCTTTAGTAGTATGTTAGTAGCTTAACTATATCCGTAAGTCGTGGCACACGGTTAGGGTCACCTTCATTCCGAAGGCCGGAAGGAGCTCTCATGTATCACCTAAGGATTTCAGGCCAATCAGTCTCTCGTTGTTTCTTCTTAAGAGGTTTGAGCGGTTGATTGACCTGTACCTATGGGAAAGGATACCTGGGGGGTTACTGTCGGCTTCACAGCATGCGTACTGCAAGGGCAGATCGACGGAAACGGCTCGAT
>JARSSU010040733.1:0-16585 GCA_029619165.1 Eurosta solidaginis
AGGATGTATCGAAAAAATTTGAAATATCATCACGAATATCATTACAAAAGTCATCAGTTTGAATATCATATATGAATTAATCAGTATCCATATAATTTAAATCAAAACAATATTATTTTTATATTTCTCTTTGATATAATCATAATGAAAACTATACATTTTAAATTTAGAAAGTTCTAATACGGTAATACCAATATGTGTCGGTTTATTGTACAGAGTTGACACTTGTTTCAATTGAATCGCTATTAAATTATTAGAAAATTTGCTTAGACTATGGAAATTTGGTTTTGCTATTAAGGCCCTAGCACCTAATTTTTTCCTACCTCTTCCCCCAATACTAGTATTTTCCCAATCTTGTACTAATTTAACATCTACTATTTATCTACATTTTCCATAGTTTTCTCATACACAGCATTCTTCAATAATTTAAAGAAATTTTCTTCAAACTTATTTGCTGCTAATGTTCTATGATAATTATTTAAATAAATGTATTTTTTTAGCCAATCTGATTGATTAAATTGTAGAATTCTAAGAATTTTCTTTAATAAAAGTCCATGTTTAATACATTGTTGTAAATTTCTATAATGAATAATATATTTTATTTTGTTTCTCAAATCACCAATCAACTTTGAGTTTTTCATTAAGCCAACTTTTTTATTTTCAAAACAAAATGGTAAATCATTATGAATATTGTGAGTGGTTATGGGATAATCTAAATCTACTTCTAATATGTATCCGACTAAAGAATCTTCTGGTATGCTAAAAACGTCAAACTCCTCTACGTTTTCAATCCATTCAAAATTAATATGAGGGAGATATTGTGAACTGCATAACCATATAAATTATTAACATATATATAAATTATATAATTTGAAGCCTTAGTCTCATCGTAATCACATAAAAATTTATTGTTAGCAACTGAACGCCGTTTGCAACATTGAACAATCCCGCCCCTAATTCCCGACATTATAAAATTATGCATGTTTTCATCAGCAAACAATTCTAATTCTATTCTAGTTATTTTGAGCATTGCGTCCCAAGATAATCCTGGAGATGTATAATATTGACGATAAATTCCTTTACATAATTTTCTAAAATTTTCAAAAATGTCACTGAGGAGTAGCATATCTACTTTTAGATATAATAATAAATAATCTAATAAATTGGAACAATTAAATGTTGTCTAAACATTTTGTGCATGCTGATAATCATCGATACTACACGATTCATTTGATAATTTATTAAAGAAATGTGAACGATCAGGTAATTGTGCTTCGTTGAAACGTTCTTCTGAATCTAAGTAGTCATATGGAAAAATACCTTTACGTTTCATTAAATCAAAATTATGCTCGTTGGGGAAATAAGCCTTTGTTATTTCTAAATCATTATTACTTAAATTCTTAGCTAAACTGTCTAAGCTAGAAGGCATGAATCGATATGAATTTGAAAACCTAAGTTCAATGGTATCTTTATTATTAACATATATTATCTTTGATATTGAAATATACAACTCTTTGTTTAAGGGAATAATATTTATATCCCCTCTCTACAGATGACAACCCTTTAATAAATAAATGACAATTATATTTAGATAAATTATGAAAAAATATTAGAGTAAAATTTGCTATCTGATATTCTAAATTACATTTATTATGTGCTGGGCCTCTATATTCACCAGTTAAATGGCAATGGACTGCTACCCTATCATTTAATAAAAGTTCCATTCCACAAATATGGCAAAATATATTCTCGTTTTGACGCCTAAGTTGGTTGGCAGTTAATGGATGCATTCTAACTATTTTACTCAAATATAGGTGGCAAATATCTAAAACATCATCGAAAATAATTTAAAAAAATGTTTTGGAGCATCAACACTGCTATATATTTTAAAACGATTCAGTTGTTTATTATATGAGCACTTAATAAAATAACAATGGCATAAGGAATATGTTCTTGTACACATTGAGTTCTACTAGAATTTTTAATATTGGTTTTAGAATACATTCGAAATCTGCATATATAGTAAATGATAATCTAATTGTTTTTTAAAATTACTAAAGTTTAATACCTTATCATTTTCGGAAGGCATCTCTGTTACTATTTTATTGCAATGATCCTTGTCGTATGCTAAAGCTTTTTTTGTATGGAAGTGGATTAAACATGTGTTGCAAAAATATAATTTATGCTCATGGCTTGTAACTTTATGCCCCATTAATCTACTTAAATTTGTTATCCAAACATAATGGCTTTCATTGAAATCATCACTGTATAAAGAAATAAGATTAATATGATGTGATTTTTCTTCTTTTGTTAAATAATAGGGTCCTACTACCAAATTGTCTTCTATACCAAACACATTTACACTAATATCTGGATTATTTGATTCAAATATTTCAATATCTTTTATTTGTA
This sequence comes from Eurosta solidaginis, assembly GCA_029619165.1. NCBI lineage: Eukaryota > Metazoa > Arthropoda > Insecta > Diptera > Tephritidae > Eurosta > Eurosta solidaginis. The sequence continues at coordinate 2,413 of JARSSU010040733.1, forward strand.
ATGGGAAACTTAAATTGACTACTTTATTATTAATTAAAGTTATAATGGATTCTTGGATATTTCTAATGTGATATGAAGAACACCTTTCTCTATTTTTTCAGGGTTGGTAAAGAGATGAAATTATGGCCCACTTAAAGCAATATATATCATTGTTAACAATATTAATACACGCTCTTTTATGTGCTAATACTTTTGGTAGTGGTATATATAATGAGCCTCTAATTGGTTGGTATTTAATTATGTTTACTTCTAGATGAATAATTTCACTTAGACTCCAACCACTATCTCGCTCTTGAAATGTTTTAATTTTTTCAATCAATTTACTAAACTTTTCCTTAATTATTTCACCAGCATTATTGTTCTCCATAAATGCTTCAGTCATTAATGTTTGGTGTGACTTTATAGCGAATTCTTCAAGATGTTCTTTTATTTGAATATATTTACAAAATAACTCAAAGTTAAAAGATGTCCAATTTATATACATTGCTAAAGGTAAAAAGCTCTAAGCTTTTTCTTATACACCACTAAACTTTTTCTTATGCGCCACCTAGCGGAAGATCTGCCAGAGGTGAGATCAGCCAGAACACAAACCGAAAAAACGTATGCGACACCTAGCGGAATTGTTGAATGATCTTGGGAGGTGGTAAAAATTTCAGGTCAAGATAATATAGACCTGGTTTCATTCGTTCGGTCAGACTCAGCTCAGACTGCCCGAAAATAATTAACTGAACCCATTCCTAAGGCCAGACTGATGACAGACTGGTCCAAAAGTATCGAGTTTTTAGGGTGAGACATGCACCGAGCTTTCCATACAAAATGTGGTCCAGAAGAGCCATATACATACTACTATACATAGACGATATTATCATATGCTCCAATGATTTCAAGGCTCATATAAAAGACTTGCGACATACTTTTTCAAAACTTAATGAATATGGGTTTCAGCTGAATAGAGAAAAATGCGTTTTCTGTCGAGAAGAGATAAAGTACCTTGGTCATATTTTGACTACAGAAGGTTTTAAAGTTGATTGCGAAAAGACAGATGATATCTTCAGGCGCCCGAACCCGAAAAACTTAAAACAACTCGGATAGTTTCTTCAAAATTCTTCGTGGTATAGACGGTTCATCCCACATTTCGCAGATGTAGCAAAACCATTGTCTTGAAGTAATCGATAGCAATATCTAGAATAGTGGTAGTATAGCGTTAGTCAATATTATAATGTAATAAATAAAATTAATATTATGAGATTTTTTATTATTTTAAATGGTATAATATATATATAATATTATGATCAATGTTAGACAAGTCCTTCGTCAGTACAGTCAATACAAAAAAAAGTTCCCCCCCCCTGGAACCACGCATGAACCTTTAATACGTTTTGATTAGTATTATTAAGTTCCTTTGAACATACATATTAATATTGACAATTTAAATATTAATTAATAATATTGACAATTTAATATAAGTATCTTTTTATACGTTCTACTTAGTTTTATTAATTTTCATAAATTTTTTTTTATTGAATAACTTTATGTTTTGAAAATATATATTTCTATCTTTACATTTACTTTGTTTTATAGTTCTTTCTTAATGAAAAAGTGAGTTTTTTAAAGTAAATTTTGCATTGAAGAAACACCATACCTTCTTTTATAAAAATGTTTTATATGACTAGCTCGACCTCCGCGTTCTTAGTTATACGAACATAAGTAAATATAGTCAGCATTAGCTTGAAATCAAATAACCAAAGTCCTTTTTGATTTCAAACTTCACAGTCCACATTTTCTTTTAGCACACTGTTTGGAGTTGTCACTCAATTTTTACACACACTTATGCAATTGTTTTAGTATTTGTGTGGCCGGCTCCGACTTAGAGTATTGCATTTCCTGGACGATATCATGATAATATTGGAATTTAAATGTCGCGTAAGTTATTGTGCGGGCGATTTAGAGGTACTAAGACATTTTTTTTTAATTCAGGAGAGTCTTTAGTTGTTCCATGTGCAAATTTTAAGCCGAGTTTCAAGAGCAATGAATATTGATAATGATTTTTTGCCTGGGCCTTCGTCGAGGTCATCCAAAGTGTCCTGCTATTTTTCCACCTGATTTTCATGACGAGCGATTTCCTATCGCTTTGTTAAACAGAATCTTGCCAAATGGAGAGAAAGTGGAGCGTGACTGGTTAGTGTGGAGTGCCAGTAGCAATGCTTTTTATTGCCTAACATGTAGTCTGTTAAGCACCAATACTTTATATCGACCTAAAATTTGTTGTCCTGGCGGATATTCGAAATTGCAGGTGTGAAGAAGCTATACGATAAACTGCCAACACACGAAAATATTCAAGATCAGATTAAATGTTATATTCAATGGCGATCTTTACAAATCCTAATTCAAAAGGAGGCTACAATTGATACACTTATCAATGAACATCTAATCACTGAAAATTAAAAGTGGAATGAAATTTTATATAGAATTTTAGACACTGTTTTATTTTTGGGTGAAAAAAGCCTAGCTTTCAAAGGCGAAAGTATATATCTTGGTAAACGATACAATGGACATTTTTTGGGCATCTAAGATCTCATAAGCTATTGTGATCCGATACTTAGAGATCATTTGGAGAAAGTAAGGATTTCACAACGGCAGTACAAACGATTACAAGTTCACTATCTTTCCCCAGACATTCAGAACGATTTTATTGAAATTTGTGCAAAGCACGTGAGGGAAACTATATTAGATCAAGGCAAGAAAGCCAAGTATTTTGCTATTATCGTTGATGTTATGCCTGATGCTAGTCACGTTGACTGCGTTCATTTTGCGCTAACCCCATTTCAATTCGAAGGCAACAAATTTTATAGTTCAAGAACGGTTTTTGGCTTTCGTGAATTGTAACCAAAAAACTGGTCAGAAAATCGCTGATCTAATTTGCTATACTCTAGGTAAACATGAAATCCCATTAAAAGATTGTCGTGCACGAGGGTACGATAACGGCGCCAGTATGAAAGGAGCTTACAACGGAGGACTACGTCACATTCGGGACAAAAATTCGAATGCTGATTACTCGCCTTGTGCTACCCACAGTCTCAATTTATGTGGTGTTGATGCTGCAGAATGTTGTACGGCTGCAATTGCTTCAGTCGGAGTTGTACAAAAATGTTTTACTATTTTTAGCAGCAGTTCACAACCATGGGACTTCCTCAAAAAAATGTACCGAGCTCTCTTCATAGTCTTTCAGATAAAAGCTAAATTTGACTGGGCAAGCATACGGAGATGTTATCGGCCTTCTCAAGTACATCAACAAGTTCGAATGTATCTTGCGGTCCTCAATATGGTTCAAAATACTGACTACCATTAATGAAAGAAATGTGGTCCTCCAAGCTAGAGACGCCACCATAGATGTTAAGGTCCGACATCTAGATGCCTTATTAGCTGATTTGAAGGTGATCAGGAACCAATGGGAAGCAATTTTAAACGAATACAAAACAGATGTTATTCAATTGAACATCTCGCCAAAGTTTCCGGACATTGGAAAGAGAAACCCTAAAAGAGGTTTTGAAGATAATTTAAATGAGATGATTACGGATGATTCAGAGTCTGATTTTAATAATAATATATTTCTGGTGATCTTTGGTTCAGTAATCACTGCCACGCTACCAAAAGATAAGGTATGGATACCATACGTGATGAAGTCGGAGGATACACTGCGACTTCTGCAGAATCAGAATCCGAACATACCGACACACGATTGGAAGATACTTACTTTATCTCGACCTACGGAGGAAGGTCAGTTCTACATCTTCCAAATAAACAAGCAGACGGAGGATATATTGTACACGCAGCTTGGAAAAATGTCCTTTGGTACAGGCAAAATTTTTATGCGACTCAAGAAAAGAAGTCCCGAGGATAAAAATCCTAACACGCTAGAAGTGGGCGAAGTCGAAAAGGTCCTACAGATAACCTCCAACACAGTAAAGTGGCGTCGAGCGAACTCCCCCTAGCCCTTCAGGAGGGTTCGTTTGACGTGGCGCTGATCCAGGAGCCGTGGCTCTCAGTCGAAAAGGTCCTACAGATAAACCTCCAACACAGTAAAGTGGCGTCGAGCGAACTCCTCCTAGCCCTTCAGGAGGGTTCGTTTGACGTGGCGCTGATCCAGAAGCCGTGGCTCTCATCGGGAGGAAAGGTTTCTGGACTTAGCGCGTGCGGATTTGCTGTTTACTACGCGCAAACGGAAGGACGGGTGCGAACTGTAGTAATGGTAAGGAAACAGCAGCATTCATATATGCTTCCTAAATATATTGCTGACGACCTCGTAGTGGTGGCCGTTGAGCAAAGGAATAAGCAGGCTATTATCCTGGCATCCTGCTGCATGGCCCATGCTGCGGAGGTTCCACCGATGGAGTGCAAGAGGCTAGTACAGAACGAAGGGCGGTTGGTCATAGGCGCAGATGCAAATGCGCGCCACAATGCGTAGGGAGGAGCAGATACGAAAGAGAGGCAAATCTCTATTTTGTTACATCCTGCAAACCAATTTTTAGATAGCCAACAGGGGAAATGTCCTTACATACATTGGTCCAACATCCAGCAATGTTTTGGATATTACATTGAACTCCGAACGTGATATATCAAGGTATGATAGGATGGTTCTTGATAGACAATCTCTCTCCAACCATGCGTATATCAGCTGCAGCATCCCCCTAAAGAGGGTAGAGAAGGGCGGAACCTTTAGAAACCCTAGGTGAACGAACTGGACTAAATTCCAGAAACAAGTAGAAACTAAACTGGGACAACCCAAAGAGGTTGCCACTGTGGAGGAACTGGAGGAGTCTAATGAATTCCTAACAAGGATGCTTATGACTGCGTATAACAAAACTTGCCCTCTAAGAAGATTCAGAAGAAAAGCAAAGCCGCCATGGTAGAGCAATGAGCTGAGTCTTCTAAGAAGACAGGTAAAAGAAATGTTTAAGTTAGCAAAGACCGCGGAAAGCAAAGCGTGTCGGGACGAGTATAGGGATCTACTGAAGATCTACAAGCGTAAATTTTCCAGGGCGAAGAGAACCTCATGGAAGAGTTTCTGTATGGACATAGAGTGCTCCATCGAAACACCACGGTTGAGAAGAGTCCTAGCAAGAGTAAACATAGTCCAGGGACTAATAAGAAAAAGAACGGGGAATGGTTACGTAATAGTAAGGAATCCCTTGAGGTGCTTCTAGGTACACATTTCCCATCGGGAGATGGTTCAGTAGAGCCAGCAGACAGCACTCACACTTCGATCACGGATCGGGTAACGCCGGGCTTGGTGACCGATACCAAGATGGAATGGGCAGTGAAGACGTTTTCTAAGTTTAAATCGCCGGGCCCAGATAGTATATTCCCGGCCATGCTACAAGTTTCAAGTAGAGTGGTCGTGGAATGGCTTAAAATAATATTCGATGGGTGCATAAGACTGAATCATGTACCGCACTCTTGGAAAACTGCTCGTGTAGCTTTCCTACCAAAGGCGGGGAAGATCGGTCAGGTGTATCCCAAAGACTATAGACCCATTTGCCTAACATCATTTCTGCTCAAAACCTTTGAGAGGCTGATAGATGTGTACATGAAGTCCAAAGTGGATGAAAAGCTGCTCTCCACAACACAACATGCGTACACCAAAGGCAAGTCGGTAGACACTGCATTGTATAGGGTGGTAATAAGCATAGAGAAAGCCCAGGAATATTAGGAATATGCTCTAGGGGTCTTCTTAGACATTGCCGGGGCTTTCAATAATGTTTCTAAGTGGGCGATTATGGATGGTCTTAATTACATTAGAGTACATCCAGCCTTAAAAAGATGGATCGGCTGTATGTTAAATTGCAGAAAGATTATATCACAATGGGGATTGTACGAGGCCCCGAAATCAGTAGGCAGGGTCACGCCGCAGGGAGGGGTGCTATCTCCTCTGCTGTGGACGCTGGTCCTCAACCAACTGCTCAGGCAACTCGATGAGGGACCCGTAAAACTTACAGCTTACGCAGATGACGTTGCAATTGTCATAAGTGGAAAGTGCCTTCCAACGATTAGCTCTTTGATGGATCGGGCGCTTCGAGATGTCATACCTGGGCATCAAATGTCGGGTTGAAAGTCAATGCGAAGAAGACGGATATGGTCTTGTTTACAAAGAGGCACAAGGTCCCAAATTGATCAGGCCTAAGATAGGAGGGGTGACCCTACAGGAGAAACCTTGCACAAAATATCTAGGAATCATCCTAGACAGTAAGTTGTCATGGAAGCTCAACGTGGAGGAAAGGGTGAAGAGGCTTCAACGGCACTTTATGCATGTTAATAATGCTGGGGTGTACGTGGGGCTTATCGCCCTCTCTTTCTCATTGGCTTTTTACAGCGATTGTAAGCCCTATTCTATACTATGGAGTTCTTGCTTGGTGGAAAGCCACACAAAAAACAACCTCCCTCAAAAAATTATAGGGGGTATGCAGACTATCAATGCTTAGCATTACGGGATCACTGAAAACAACCCCGACGGCTGTACTGTATGCCATTCCACCTGTAGACCTGGTAACAAAGAACATATCGTTAACTTTTGCAACCAAGCTCGGTACCTCGGGCAGCTTGAGCGCCGATCATACGGCCACAGTATTATAGCGTCATCTATCAGAAGACGAACAGACTACCTGATTCGCTATCTGCGTTTCGAGGGCGATCTTAAGGCCACAATAGATGTGGACGGTTGGAGCAAGGGTGCTCAAATGGCGGACGAGGCGATACATGTGTACACAGATGGTTCCAAAGTAGTGGAAGGATTAGGGTCTGCGGTATACTGTTCTCATCCGGAATAAACAGCTCCTACAGACTGCCGGATTACTGTAGCGTTTTCCAAGCGGAAATAGTAGCCGTAACCAAAGCGGTAGAAAACCTGGAACAGAATAGCTCAAGCTGCAACCGTGTTAACCTCCTATATTGAATAATTAAAATTTATAATCATCACTAAATTTATCAGAAATGTATTAAAATGTTACCAAATACCTAGAAAAGATTATTTGAAACAATATGTGACTGTTAAAAGAGAATTTTATTTCTACGTTACAATAAAATAATATTAATAGTAATATTTTGTGTTAATTTATTTTCAGCTCTTAGTCCAAAATCTTTAGTCGATGTGGCAAAATTTTTTTTTGATGTAATCCATCAATAATGATTCATAAATGAGATGTCTTAATTCAAATTAATCAAATGTATTAGTGGATTTTTTATAGGGGGCCCGTAAATTGTTTAGTCCCGGGCCCGCATTTTCTCTCTACGGCCCTGTGTGCGGGAGTATGTTTTAATATCTGAAGCAATGATTTCACGCAGTGTACAGAATCTCAATGTCTTTCAGTAGGGATAATGTACAAAAAAGTTTATAAATGCCGTGCAATTTATTCGAGTATTTCAAAAAGAGTTTCAACCAGTGTGAATTATTGTTATTATTAAATACCTCTTTGCTCCGAGATAGAGCAATCTTCAATATCAATAGGCATTCTGTAAAATTTCCTTTTCCTAACTAGTTTTTCTCTAAAGCCCGCTTTGTATACGCAGAGCACTTAACCTTTTGCGCCCGTCGCTCATATCATCGAAATGCACATAATAATTCTCAAACGCACGATAATTATTTAAATTAATTGTTGCAAGCCATCAACCGTTCAAAGATGTTACTTGATCGGGAACAGAAAGACAGCTGATCACAGCTGGCAGGAACTTTCAAGCAATGATTTCACGCAGTGTATTGAATCTCAATGTATTTCAGTAGGATAATCTACAAAAAAGTTTATAGATGCCTTGCAATTTTACCGAGTATCTCAAAAAGAGTTTCAAACCAGTGTGAACTTTTGTTATTATTATATACCTCTTTGCTCCGAGGTAGAGCAATCTTCAATATCAATAAGCTTTCTGTACCATCTTTTTGGTGAAAAAAAAATAATCTTGGAGTTTTGCTCGAAATTTCCTTTTCCTAAATAGTTTTCTCTAAAGCCCGCTTTGTATACGCAGAGCCACTTAACCTTTTGCGCCCGTCGCTTCATATCTTCGAAATGCACATACAAATCCTCAAACGCACCGATAATTATTTAAATTAAGTATTGCAAGTCATCAACCGTACAAAGATGTTTTACTCGATCGGTAACAGAAAGGCAGCTGATAACAGCTGGCAGGAGCTTTCAAGCAATGATTTCACGCAATGTATTGAATCTCAATGTCTTTCAGTAGGATAATCTACAAAAAAGTTATAAATGCCTTGCAATTTTATCGAGTATCTCAAAAAGAGTTTCAACCGGTGAGAATTTTTGTTATAATTATATACCTCTTTGCTCCGAGTAAGAGCAATCTTCATATCAATATGCTTTCTGTACCATCTTTTTGGTGAAACAAAAAATAAAATTTAGTCTTGGAGTTTTGCTCAAAATTTCCTTTTCCCCATTAGTTTTTTCTAAAGCCCGCTTTGTATACGCAGAGCCACTTAACCTTTTGCGCCCGTAACTCATATCTTCGAAATACACATAATAATCCTCAACGAACCGATAATTATTTAAATTAATTGTTGCAAGCCGTCAACAGTTCAAAGATGTTTACTCGATCGGGAACAGAAAGACAGCTGATCACAGCTGGCAGGAGCTGGATAACAGAACTGAATAAAGAATCCTGTTGAGTAATGCGGAAATCCTGCTGCATTGGCAGGGAAGAGCACTGTCGGTAAAGTAATGTTGGCGCAACGTTGCGTCCCTATCCCATCAAATTAACAGGATAGCAAACACTATAGAATCGGGATGATGTTATATATATTAATACGCGACCTATAGAAACAGCTAGAGGTATTGTAAGCTTAGCGACTCCTGTTGATTCAACAAGAGCACGATCCTACGCCAACGTGAAAGACGCAACAGTACTTCCCTCCTGTTGGAACGACATAGTTTTTTCCCTAGTTTGCATATACTGCATGGTCTTTTCTGTATAAACTGAGGCGCGTAATCGAAATTTGACTAGGTATGTCAAATTGAGGAAGTGAATTTGTGAAAACTTTTTAACAATATAAAAACCAAATTACATTCAAACTTACCGAAAATGTGTGAGTAAAATTTAAATGCTGTTGTTAGTTGACAATATAAATAAAGCTGCATTTATCGGGCTTTTCCACATTCAAAATCGCGCCATACTTACGCCCTTTGAACAATTTCAATGAGCAATATAAAATTATGTTCATGTTCTCATGTCCAAATTTAGCCGCCCTAGTGTAAATCGAGCGTTGAGTGTGCCTTCGCACTGTAACATTGATTTATGAGTTTATTTTATAAAAAAATTACAAAGGTGAAAATGTAGACAAATTTTATGACGAATAAGATTTATTAACAATTTTTGTTGTTATATCGGCCTACTGATTTGTAATATCGCGAGTTTGAATCGAGCTCAAGGCCTAACAATATTATTTTATAATTATTATTGTTATAATATATTGTCTAAATTTTTCTTTCTTCTATTCTAATTAAAAAATTTTTTCAATTAAGAAAAAATATATTATAACAATAATAATGATAAAATAATTATTGTTAGGCTTGAGCTCGATTCAATCTCGCGATAGAAGAAGATTTATGTTAATAATTCTCATGCTTTCATGTACCACCTATGATTTCCGAGATATTGACTAAAATAGATAACATGTTTGCAAAACTTTGCAAAAACTTATCGCAATACCATGCAAATCAGTGTTGGTGTTCTACGCAAACAAGCGTTACGTACTAGTTTTCAACGCGAACAACTGAAATGTGTTAGTCTTCCGTGCGAACAACTGAAACGTGTTAGTTTTTACGCGAAAAGTTGGAATGTGTTAGTCTTCCACTCTACCAACTGAAACGTGCTAGTCTTCCACGCGAACAAGCGCAACGTGCTAGTCTTTGTTGGGACCGACGATCTGTTCCCTATGTATATATGTATTTTATCTTATAGAGCCGATTATGTGGATATTACAAATGGATAGATTATTGCCCTTCATTTATGAAAGGTATAAATACTTCGGCAGGACAGGGCCGAACTTTCTACATTATCTAATATTTATTTTTAAAGAAGTTATTGCAAATACTTACTTGAGTTCGCTGTGTATCGAAAAAAAGGAATTTGGCTTACTTCCCCAATTAAGTTGGTCAAATTTATTTAATTTGACTTTTAGCCACACTTATACCATATTCTGAGAATTTGTAATATTACTGGGAAAATGTCTGTTATGTTTTTTATTCTACCACCTTATTTCACCGTTCAGTTTTCTTCTATAAGCTATCTTACCCCACTCTGTATGTACGATTTGCTATAAAAGTTTTGTAATCTGATTTTTTATCCGCGCTCATACAGTATTCTAAACATTTGTAGTGTTATTGAACATTTTTCTGTTATGCGTCTATCCCACAATTTTATCTCTCTTCTTAGTTTACTTGAAAAGTTTCCTTCGTCAAAATTATTGGCAATGGCGCTATTTTACTTAAATGAATTAACATCCGCTGTAACCACGCTCTAATGGATTTTTGTTAAAATATGTTCACTAGTTAATCCGTAACTCTGACCGTCAATATACACACGTAGACGTACGAACATTGTTTCTTACTACCGTTGACTATCAGAGCGTGAGTTAAGCCTGCGTTGAGAAAGAAATTACCACAGCTTTAAACGTCAGCATAATTATCATTCATCATTTTGGTTATGCTATAATTTCCAGAAGTGTACCTGTATGAGATATGAGTTATTTACCGGGGTAGGTGTATGAAATTATATCGCAGAAATACCATAATTTAGCACAAAACAGACATGAACTGGCACTTGTGGCAGGAGTGAAAAGGGGTGGGAAAGAACAATTTTACTAAATTTCATCAGTTAACGTTCCACCTCAAAATGTACAAATTCATTCTTACCTTTTTATGAATAGCTTTCGTGTTTTGTTGCATTACAGTGAATTTGTTATATCGCTGAAATTTTTCAAGAACGTGCAATTATTTACGAATTTCGACTACATTGATATCACACACATGTCGAAGGATTTGTTACATCAACTGGAGTAAGAGAAAAAAACGGCGACAAAACGGCGAACCTGCTTAATCAAGGAAGGAGTCAGAGCATTCGCGTCTTTGGAAACATGTTGCTGGTAGCTGACACGATTTGGAGAGAGTAAATACCTTCGCCGTGGTCTGGTGTATAATGCTCACTGTTCTGGTCTCACGGCACGGAAAAAGAAATATCAAAATCTTTGGGAGAAGTTATTTCACTTAGAAAAAAGTCTAGGCTGGCTCGCTCCTCCGAGTTTATTCCAGGAAACGCTTCTCAGCCAAATTCATCTGCCTGCATGTCCCGCATCTTTGTAGAGACATTAAAAGTAGCAGAACGCGAATTGGAAGTGAAGCTCTCCAGAGGCATACCGCGCCTTTCATTATTTTAATTATTTTTTTAAAATGGCTTCGTTTATCTGATAGCCAACGCAGATACCTACTTTCTTGTAAACGAAAATCAAGCATTACACGATACTTAACATCCCGTCCTGGTGCATGGTGCAGAAGCAGGACATGACATCAGATCAGCCAGCTCTGAAGTTTTAGTGATAACCGAACAACATTCATGCGAATGGGTGAGGATTAGCCGGTAAAAAATTTAATCTTATGGAACCCGCCCATGGAAACAAAGGGCGAGGTGCCCATTCCACGTTTGAAGGTGCAAGTGGGGAACGATATTCATTGGTGCCAGAGGTGACTGGGAGGATTATTGGACGTAAGAATTGGGTAATTAAAATGGATCATTCGGTTTGTTGTATTTACAACGGAAAAAATATTGTTGGTACTATTTTAATTTGCTACACAATGACCTTATAAATGAGGAGTTGCGTGCAAACACGGAACTTCTTGAAAACAACGTTTTGAGAATTTCGTGTTTTAAGTAATTGAGGTGTATAAAATTTTGCTTTTGTAGAATTCTAAACATGTTCTTTAATATATAGCATGATTTTATATATCGTCTTTCCAATGTGTATATTTACAAATCCATTTTTCACAGTTTTCGCAAAAAAGGCGAAAGCGAATTTGGGATAGATGTTACGTTTTTGGAATATAGTTGGCACAGAGAAACAGTGGTACTTAATAAATTTTTGTGTGTCCCACTTCCTATGTAACAAAGTGTATATACAAAATTTCTGAGAAATCGAGAGATGTTTAGAAAGCTTATATAGCTTATACTTTATGGGAGTAACAGCAACTCAAATCTTTTTTTTAAAACAACGCAAAAAGCTAGCACATGTCACGAAGTCAGTTTCAGAGGTATAAACAAATATAGTTGTGGATATGAAACTGGACTTATTCCTCCTATTGAGATGTTTTTACGCAAAAAGGGAGCATGGACCTTGACCCCTTTTTGCACGCAACTCTTCAAATATACTAATATACACACAAACTCTATTGAAGTTTCTTTTCCTCGGATTTGCATCTAGGACCAATGGGTTGGTAGGCCAGCAAGCTTTCTAACAAATTGTGGCAAACAAATTTTAAATATTTTGATTTTTGAGAAGTAACAATGAAACAAATGATCAGTAAAACAAATGGCATTTAAATCTTTTTTTTTCAACTAGCAGAACATCCAGAGTAAAATCCGTAAAATCAGAGTTTAAATACTCAGAGTCAATTGATATTTAGTTAACCCAAGCAGTGACTTGCAGAACTGGAAAATCGTACTTAATAACATTCGCCTATTTGAAATGTGTATAGAACAACCATTGTTTCTTCGTTATCTGTAGTCATTTTCCAAATGAGAATATTCATAATTGTTTTTGTTTTATCGCCTATTGATAAGGATTCAAGGTTCGATTCGAGCTCAGGCCAGAACAATAATAAAAGGCGCAGCGATGATTAGATTAGTTGGTAAAGAGGAAGAAGTAGCAATTTATCAGTCAAACAACCACCCTGTATAGCTACATAAATGGTCTGCGCAGCTATGGTATATAAAATATTTAACCTACTTTTCCAAATTTTTCTGGCCTTGAGCTCGAATCGAGCCTTTAATCCTTTATCAATAGGCCGATAAACAAAATAAATTGTTAATAAACCAAGAGCACATGGAAATATGCGCTTCCCAAAGCAGCCGGTTCTATGTACCGAGCGACTCGGGGATTTTTCCCGACCAAGGGCTGTCAATTCAGTGTAACCGCATTATTAAATTGTTGCGTCCTTGGTCGCACCTATTGGATGAGGCGAAGCACTGCTACCAACAACAACAACAACATGGAAATGTCAAACAAACTAAATAAACAAAGTAATAGATAATAGCCGTGTTTTTTACACGTCTTTACGTTTGCGTTTGCAAGAAAAAATACAAGCAGGATATCCTAGTAGCTAAGGCAACTGCAATTTCACCGTGTGATTCGCGGTTTCGAATCTCGGTGAAATCTTTGATAACATTACGAATTGCCTGCTGATGATTCTTGTGGCGGTGTTTCGAAATGGTACCATCGCCCCAATAATCCAGGAAATGTTTCTTTACTTTCTTTATCAGGTTCTCTTGGAAAACATAATTGAATATTCAATTATTATAAGTCCGGTGTTAAGCTCATGAATGTTTCTTAATAATAAGTACAAACGAGGAGGAAAAGGGTAGGGAAGAAGAACCACGGAACACACTTACACAAACCAAACTTATTTAGCTTTGTTGATTTTCCGACGTGGTGGATAAATGATGCTTATTGGACGATTTCCGTTTCGTTCTGCAGAACGAAATATCGACACTGATAATGGCACACGCCGACAAACGGTTTGTCTCGACACAAATTGACACAGCGATGACGAATCGTTCCAATATACATCAGGAATAGAAGTAGCAATTTGTCAATTAACACCACGCGGTATAGTCAGCGCAGTTTGCTAAGGTGTACTGATGATAAAAGCCTACTTTTCAAAAACACAGAATACAATTTTTCATTATAGGAGAATTATTTGCATAAAAAGTAATCTTCTGCCGTGACTCGAACGATCGAACCTGAAATGTTTCATTGAAAAATGTGTGATATGAAATAAGCGTAGAGTGAATATAAAAGCGAATACTGGCCCACAAACATAGAATATGGTACGCCTAAAACTAGGATGTATTAGAAGACTGTATTTTTGGAGATGCGCGTGTAAGATATGGTCTACTCAAGTTA
>JARSSU010040734.1:0-70178 GCA_029619165.1 Eurosta solidaginis
ACTCAATAACTCGAGAACGATAGAAAGATTGCCATGAAATTATTTAGGAAAGATACAGAAGGAGAGATGATGGTTCGTTAGTGAAATCCAATCGCGTTTAGCCATTCTTGAGTTATGATTTTTTGTTTAGCGAACAAAATTCAAATTTGAAAATTTGGTATATAAATTTGCCTATATTATATTACGATCCTTTTTTCCGGGAAGTTTGACCAGAGACGGAGCTGGGACTGGGATTAGTAACTAGACCAGGGACTGATACGCTGAGTGGGACTGGGACCTGAGGACTGGAACAAAATACATACACCTCCTGGACAGTCAATAAGGGATGAAGATGATGAGAAGAGGTGAGAGAGAGAAAAGAGAGAAGTAGAAGGATACTGAGAAGAAATAGATGAGACGATATGGAGATAGATGAAGCGAAAAAGACGGAAGGAGGAGTGAATAAAGGGATCAGGAAAAAGTGAAGCGGGGTCGTGGGAGGGCAGAGTTAGACGGAAAAAGCTATTAAAAAATGCAGATAGGCCAAATTTGGGCAGAACAACGTCTGCCAGTCTGGCTGTAATATAATATACTGTAAATACAAGAGTTAGCAGAGAATAACTTATCTATTATTAAACATCCTCAGTTTAATAAACATTTTCTGTGACAGGATAAAGATATATACTAAAGGTAAGTTAGGCTTGAGAAAAGAGTATACTGCCTGCTCTAAAACATCCTGCTATCCTTCTCACAAGATCTGTATTACTCACTAGCCGACCCGCAGAACCGTATTTTCTGCCTACAATTTGAGCCTACTCTGCATACATTTTATACGCTCCGCCTGACTCTGCCCATCTCTACACTTTTGCTAATTTTTATTCACTCCTCCCTCCGTCTTATCTCGCTTCACTCTCCATCTCGTCTCATCTATCGCTTCTCTTTTCTCAGTCTCCTTCTCTCTTTTCTCTTCTCTCAAGTATTTTCTCCTTGCTCAATTCTATCTCTTATTGCCAGTCCCTGAGGGTGGGTATTTGATTTTGTTCCACGTCATTCCAACGTTCTCAGTCCAGTCCCCACTCCGAGTCCCTCAGTCTTAAGTCCAGCCCTAGTCCTATCCCAGTCCAGTCCGTCTCTGGTATACTTCACCGGAAAAAGCATCGTTATACATAATATAGGCCATATTTATATATACGAAATTTCAGCAATCGATAGGACACTGTATGTAAGCTAGGTTATGTGGGTAAGTATTAATTCTTGTCTTTTATTTCCGCTTCCGCATGCATATTTATCAGTTTTGCCAGATTGATGCGACTAATCGAATATCACAATGACACTTTAGAGCTCTCTCAGACACCAGCTTTCATTTGCTATCCAATAATACACACAGCATTCTCAGCTGTATCCGTGTGCACGTTTTGGTCCCATATCTCGGGACCCGAGCCTTCTCGAGTTGTATGACAAATTATCGCTGTACTGCATAGCACATCATCACAGCTTTCATTTGATATCCATATTGTATAAACCATTCTAGTGGTACCGGCTCCACGTTTTGCTCTCGGACCACTAGAGTGCACGTTGCTAAAAAAAAGGTAGACTGTTGGCACGATTCTCAGACCAACCCAATTGATGCTCACACCATTTTCATGATATCGATGACGAAGAACTTTATATATATAGACTAAAATCATATAAATCATTAACCTCATCGTACAAAATTCGGCAGAGAGGTTGCTATACAATACGGAATGCTTTGAGAAATTAACGAAATCTGTTAAGTGACACTACGCCCACACCTTTTTATATAAGAGATTCGTCCTCAACGACTGAAAATAGCTATATATTTGCAAGAAAGAGCTTTAGTATCAATGGTATTTTGATTCCCAGTGGATTACTGACAATAAATAGGAAAACATTTCAATCTAAAAATATGGGTGTGGTAGCGCGCACCCTTTTATGCCTAAGTCAAATTTCGATGTTTCTGGTGCCATAAACTCGAAGAAAACAAATTATATATATCAGGTGCATAGGCGCCATATATGCCTACTGATAATGCATAGCTTAGCTCCCTTCAACAATGGATCTATCATGCGCAGCATAAGGCAGTTGCCTGAAAAATTTCTACTTACTACTCCCATACAAAAAAGAAAAATACAAAAGTACATTTGTATCAGATGATAGAATAAAACAACTAAAATGAAAATAACAATAATTACTCATTCAGAAAACAAATTATTCGATTTTGCCTTGAGGCCTCTGGGCTCGAATCGAACTTAGAACCCTATTATTATCAATGTGCCGTGATAAAACACAATAACATTAAATGTCTATTCCGCTGCAAGCAAAAAATCGGCTAGTCTAAAATGCAGTACACAAAAGATGTGCTATTTTTGGTACACAGATGCTACAAAAAAGTGCATCAAACCAATTGACCAAACCATTGAGAAATCCTTGTTTAGAATTGTACAACAATACGCGATTCCCTCACGCGCTGTCAGTTAAAAGTTAGAGTACACGAGAGAGACAAGCGCAAACCCAATATGCTCAAGGCGAATACAAAATAATATCAAAGTTGGATGTAACGTACACGAAATAAGCAGTTTGAGAGATGTCAAAGTGGAAGCTCCTGATTTGACGACAAACTCTGGTCGTAAAAAAATTTAAAGTTCACACCATATCATTGTACAACAGTTGCAGATACAAAGACAAAAAATCTGTACAAACAAAGCTGATGATAATGGTTGCAAGTTAAATTCAATGAAACCCTTGAAAATAAACAAAAATTTGGTCAAAGCAACAATAGCGAAGTGAAATTTGATCGCAAAATGCGTATTTTTGCTAATTTTTAAATATGTCACTTTACGCTATTTCACTCAAGCATGCACTTATGAATCATTCCATACACATTCATGCTCAATTTGCAATCTTTTTGCTGCTCCTAATTCCATGTTTATTCCCCATGACTAGACACCTTAACTGCAGTATATATGCCGTGTGTTGTCACAAAATAATGCCCTTTCCCAACGTCAGTGCTCTACGCTATGCGAATGCGATATACACCGATAGACTGACAGTCAAAGTCCCTTCAGTGCTTGTACAGTGCTTCTCCGAAAGCTAAACAAACGCACTCGATTCTCTACTATGGAAGCTATCAATGTATATATGCTCGGCGGCGATATCGCTGGAGTGTGTAGAACAGCCTCGCATAAAGAGAATATATCTTTATAGCCCAAGGATGTACTAATAGGTCTTAGTCCGCCAGATCAATAATGAAAAGGGCCACTTTAACTGTACTAAATCAGTTAGAATTAAACATCTTGGAGTCTAGCAATCCTTCAAATAGTTTCAATTGGCATGTTTCGTTTCTCACATGATTAGGAGACAGAAGTACCAGTTAGTGTCTGTATCATCAATGAATATTTCTGTAGAATCCATTCAACACAATAGTTATGAGTACACTTAAACTAGCGAAACAGCTGACATTTTGTTTACACTTTGGCCTGCATATTAACTGATATTCGATGCTTCTGTTGTTATGGAGCAAAACTAGCAAGCATATTTCGATCGTGTCATCCGTGCAACGCACCGCACAATGATGTCGCCGAGTATTCAGAACTATTTTATATAGGAACGTACTAGTTTTCAATGTTGACACTCTTTATATTCGATTCTGTGAATGCGTTTCTAACTGCTCAGAATCTTAGGTGGTTGTGAAATTGTCACGCGGCTTCTTTTATTAATTGATTTAAATACATCTACGCTTAAACTTCAGCTGTGGTACTGTTGTGGCCTGTCACTATCCCGCGTCTGAATCTAAATTAGACAGCAGCTCGAAAGTAGTCACATCAAATGTTGTACGTAAAAGTACGCTTGTGCCTGACTGTCCCCCTTTGTTATTTTGAGGTGTATTAACTGATCCTAACATTCAGCTCGTCACACGCCAATAATTAATACCACTTGCCACTCTCTTGAGTTCCTTTCATGCTTATCTTACCTCATTGTGTATTCACGTTGCAGCCTAAGGTGCTTTTACAGTTTTCTCTGAGATTGCAGCATGTACACATCCTCATCGGTAACCTGCTTCCGACTTACGGTTACATAAAATGTCTTTCCGCGTACTCTCTGTTGTATTCGTTCATACAGTTCGATGAAGTTGTGTCTTATCCTAGTCGATCTATTCATCCGTGCGTAAGATATTTCTCACTTTGAGCACGTTCCTGAGCTAACATTTACGACATATACCGCCTTAGGGTATTATCCATAACTTCAAAGCGCCCTTATTTCCGCTTGATTTTGGGGCATTTATGTAGTATGACATCGGGACTGACTGAAACCATAAAGTGATTGAAATAGCGTTCTAGAGAAAAGACCCAACGCTCTGAGATACTGATACCCTGACGTGCATATTTATTTTACACACACAAATATACAAAACGCTATGTTAGACACACATCGACAGCCCGACGTCCAAATTTACTATCGTACGCTACAAACAGAAACTATTATGCATTCGATTCTCTAACAAAACGACCTCTAGCAAAATTGTATTTACGATCACACAGACATACATATGTTACCTAACAAAGATGTAATTTACCACAAAACTTACACACCCACAGACAGTAGTGTATCAGGCAATTGCAGTAAGATCAGCACATGTAACTACAAAACGAATGATAGAGCTCAAAATATTGTGCGCAATATGCAGTGACTCGTAAAATGACAACAACAAATTGAAGCAAAAGCTAAACAAAACTTAGTAAGGACGGGATCTGTCTTCGCTGTCTATAGGCTTCATTCCTTTCATGATGGGGCTGAACATCTAATATCATGCCTTTCGTAATATCAATTATCGGTTGAATGAGATATGAACAATAGATAGTGAACAGATGTATATACCTAAGCGACTCTTAAGATAAATATAAAATAGATGTAGTGCGTTGTGTGAGGATACAAGTTCTCACGTCGTTTGTGTGGTCTGCATGGAATAGCTACGACATGATCACTCATCTCAACAATATATGACGTATGTACGTAAGTATTTGATGAAATTTGAGCTCTAGCCGTTAAGGAAAAGCGGGCGGACAGAAATGACAGTTGCATGGTGGTATATACAATCATATACGCACTCGATCTGTATGAGTCTTTTAGACAAAAATATAGGCTATATACGTAAATTTGGTGAAATTTGAAGCGTTCTAGCTGTCTAAAATGGGATAGACGTATAGAAATGTGCGAAAGTTTCGTATCTGAACAATCGGTTGTATTGGATATATTCTATATATAGTACGATCTATTCGATTTTTTTAGGTAACATTATTTGCTATATGGTAGCATTGTGAATTTGGTTGTGTTTGGGGTTTGGTTTTTTGTGTTGTGGGGTTGTTTTGTTTGAAGCGTCAATCTGACAAATGAGGAAGATATGACAAAATCCTCTTTTCTGAGAACATGGGTTGTATGCGAGATAGAGGCTAAAGTAGTGTCGATCAAGCTGGTTCCGACAAATGTCTAATCGGACACCTACTAAAATATACCGCTCACCAAACTCTAAAAGTGGGATATCTCAAATATTGAGGATATAGTTTGCTCACAAACCGGCAGACGGACAGAGGACGTGGCTAAATCCACTTCAGCTCCTCATCCTGATCTTTCGGTATACGTATTGGTGGGTCTATCAGCTTTCCTGTAAGGACTTAGAATTTGAGATTCGTGAAAATGTAATATACCATTCAGTTTCATCACGGTATACAAATAGTAACGACTTCTGCATTTTTCATGTCAGTTTTTAACCATCCTCCATCGCTTGAGGCATGGCAGACAAAACTGAATAGATGTGATGTGAAAAACGATACGAAGCTCGTCGAATGGGATTCTTTGGAGAGTTGGAAATCCTTGGAGTCGTTTTATTATTTGTAAACACTTGTAGACATGAACGATTCCATTTTGGGTATAAGAGTTTGAGATTGGACTCCTGTGTAACATTGTTTGTAGAATTCTTTACCAAAAGTTGCGCCTCCGGGCGCTATAGAAGTTGCAGGAAGTTTTTCACCTCCTCGCAATTCACACTAAAAGCTTGATTTCTGTATTGCTTGGATACTGAAATACAGAAGAAATTATCACTGGTTCACAAGGTGTGCAAGTCGTCGTTAGCTAAAGTCGTCTTGTCCTTGAGAGGAACCTTGATGTTCACATGTGTGAAAGTCAAGACTTAGGAATACCAGAAATCTGGATCCCCACCAGACATCGGATTAATGAGCCAACACGCCAGGAGCTAAGGAGTCATCTCTCCGTAAGCATGATGAGGAAATACGGCACCTGAGTAACTCAGCCGTGTGAAGCCAAAACCATAAGCAGGTCTGCAGTGAACTCCAGAACAGCGCGTCAGATCATTTATGCCAAGAATTGCCGTGTGAATCCAGTACTCAAGAACAGTACCCCAAGCGTGCGATAGGAACGCAGACTCCAGGAAACGCGAGTCACTCTAGCTCAGTTTCGATCTGGTATACTGCAACAGGTTCAACTCTTACCTATCCAGAATCAACCCCGACATACAAAATGCTATGCCCCGCTTGGGTGCCTAGGTGTCCCACATGACACAACCATCTCTTTAATTGTAATACGGAACCAACGCCTCTACACCCCGACTCATTATGGTCACCTCTGTTGAAACAGCAAGTTTCCTTAGGACTCCCGTTACGATATTAGAGGATATGATGCACAATTTGTGATCGGTCGCACCTAGTGGATGGGCGAAGCACTGCATAACACCAAATACAACAGCTGAGTGTGGTATAAAAGAGCAATGTGAGAAGTTATCCTTGCTGACTTATACCTTGCTCAGCTGTGTTCATTGCATGCTGCCAGCTGATCTACGTCGTCGCATATTGCAGTAGTCAGTCCGGTTTGGGCGCATATTTTAGATACAGTGGGTGTTTTACTTTAGAAAAGCGACGTTTACAACCGGGTTTTGGTCATAAAACAAAAACAGTCAGTCCTTAGATTCACGCCCTGACGCAAAGGCATTTAAAATTGTGGACCTACCAAAGTTTGGACCCCCTTTCTCCAATCATAACATAGCTGGCGCCGACCAGAATACTTTATTACTTCATTCACTTCACATCCGGTTAAGTTTCGTGGTTTACTCGTTGAAACTATTCAGATCCGTAATCCTAGAGTTACTAAATAGTGAAGGCCCAACTAATAGCGTTGCAGAGAACGTTCTGAGGGGACCTTCTAAGGTGCAAGATTGGTTTACCCGGGACCTTCAGCCTTCTTCTAAATAAAATTCGCTCAGCAGTTAGCATGGCAAAATGAGGTTTCTTCATCATTCTTTGATAACGTAATTGTTGTCGGTGGTAGCGATAAAGTGTTCCTCCCGAGGCTTGGGGAGTGTATTATCGATGTGATGTCCTTGACGGATACAGATCCACGTTACGCTCCGTAACACAACTCCATTAAGGTACTAAGCCGACCATATCGGGAACGTGTATATGTCACAGTAAAACTCAGGCCAACCTCTCGCTCCCTAGTTCCATGAGGACATAGGGTCGCCAGAACCGTCATAGTTTCGCCGCCGCTCGACGAGCGCTCGAAGTGTGGTTGAAAATGGGTTTGGAGAAGCTATATATATTGCGCTGACAACCTGAAATGGTTGCGCTCACACAAACCCTTGAATCTGTCTAGTCGCCTCTTCGACTGGCATACCTACATACCGCGTATATACTAACCCCCTAACTCGCTTGGGGTTACGTTAGTCCATGCTCGCTATAACTGCAATCTAACTGGGTTCAAATTGTGTTTTTGGCACATCTTCGCGCTCTAAAGTTTTCCAGATAGGCGATCTGTCTAGAACTACTCTCGGATAAATGGCATTATTAGTAAGCGTATGGCTCGTTTTGTAAATTTTCGGAATCGGCTGATTTGTCATATAGCAACAGCTCAAATTCTAGTACCAGGTATTGATCTGATGAGGATCGACATCATTGTGTTTGCAAGTTTTCATTAACTACACAAAACCTTTTGTAAAATACACTTATTTCAACACTGTTTCCTACTCGGGCACCAATTTAAGATTCTTGCTCTTTTACATAAAAAAACATTTGACAAAAAAATTATTTTAATTGCTAAAAAATGTACTGTTTGTATGTTTAATGGTGTGTGTCAATTTTAATTAAGATTTTTAAGATTAATGAGCCTAACACCGGTAATAAAAATTGTTATTCAATTATTATTTTAGTTTTATTGCGAAAAACTGAAAAGAAGAGAAACATTTGCTGGCATATTGCGATGGTACCATTTCGAAAACCGCGACGTCATCATCTTCAGGCAATCGTAATGTTTTTATTTATTAAAATTTTAACCACGGTTCGATCCCCGGTGAAACCTGTTGAATAAATAAAAATATTACGAAATTGCCTGACGATGATGACGTGGCGGTTTCTCAAATGGTACCATCGCAATATGTCAGTAAATGTTTTCTTCTTTTCAGTTTTTCCCAATATAAAACCAAATTTTCAACAACCTGTTCATCGTAACCCGTTCATATTTCGTTCCGTTCTTTTCCACATGTTACTAAACTTCATTCTATTTGCAAGTTTATTTCATTCATTTCAAATCCAAACAACTCTTCACATGTTAACCTATCTCCTCCCAACTTTAGCACGCCATTAATAAAAATACTGTCTTATATTGGCATGCATTTTGCTTCATTTACTTTCTTTACTACTTTTCATCCCAATACATCTTTTGATTCTTTCGTTACATTTCTGCGATAATTTTTCATCAACCAAAATGTCACAACCATAACATTTAATCATTATCAGTCAAGCGTTGACATCAAATAACCCAGATTGTAAAGAAGGAAGTGAAAAATGAAAAAATGCGGAAATTATTGTCGTTAACACGAATAGTCAAATTCACATATGGCCAATGTCAGCACACACACACACATGCGCTCATTTCGCAATTTTATGTAACCCTCATACGAGTATAAAATGTTGTACAAGTAATTGTATTTGTAAAAGCTTTGGTAAATGTCAGTTGACAAGGCATGCGAGTGAGCAACTCATTTATTGTTTGCTTGAAGGATCGAAGTCATAAGCTGACACTCGTTTTCTCATTCCACTATTCCATTCAATTGCAGTGAGTTGTAAGTGTGAAATCTTGCGCTTCCTTTTTGTTGGCGATGGCTTTGATGGTCTGTCTTGAGTTTGTTAGTTTTTTATTTTCTTAAAGCATATTGCTTAGTATAAGTACGTAAGTATGTATATGTTCGTTCGGAAAAGGGGAGAAAAAAGGAATCAAAAAGGAGATTAAAAGTAAAAGTTAAGTTTTAATTTAACTTTATAGTTTTATTTATATTTAAGTTTAAGTTTGAGTTAAGTTTAAGTTTGAGTGTGAGTTAAGTTAAGTGCCTTATGCACTAGCCGGGGTATTCAAGCCTCACTTCGAAATTCTTTGAATTTTAGACAGCTGTTTTCAAGTGCTACCCCTGCAAGTGCTGCTTTAAACCTAGCCTCCCATGGTCCGCCCAATTTAGCGTATCCCTGTGACTTTTTACTTTATTTGACTGAAATGAGAAATATTTTATTACAACGAAAACGAAATTTTATAACGAGCAATTCTGTGTTGTTTGTATAGCCGAACGATCTCGGGAACTGCTCAACCGATTAAATGAAATTTGGCACAGGGATAATGTATCACCTTCTAAGACTTTCTACCTAGGTGTTGCCACTCAGAATGTTTCACAAGGTTGCCACCTATTCGAAATAAAAAAAAATTGCATGATATATGCCGATATGGGTATCAAACGAAAGGTATTTCACTCCGCATTACAATAGGGACATTTTTGAGTAGGGTTGCCATTTAGGGTTGCACCTATTCGAAATTAAAAAAAAATTGCATGAGATATGCCGATATGGGTATCAAACGAAAGGTATTTCACTCCGCATTACAATAGGTACATTTTTGAGCAGGGTTGCCATTTAGGGTTGCCACCTATTCGAAATTAAAAAAAATTGCATGAGATATGCCGATATGGGTATCAAACGAAAGTATTTCACTCCGCATTACAATATGGACATTTTTGAGTAGGGTTGCGATTTAGGGTTCCACCTATTCGAAATTAAGAAAATTGCATGAGATATGCCGATATGGGTATCAAACGAAAGGTATTTCACACCGCATTACAATAGGTACGTTTTGAGTAGGGTTGCCACCTATTCGAAATTAAAAGAAAATTGCATGAGATATGCCGATATGGGTATCAAACGAAAGGTATTTCACTCCGCATTACAATAGGGACATTTTTGAGTAGGGTTGCCATTTAGGGTTGGGGTAGTTAGACGAAATAGTACTCTACTTACTCATATTCTATTTAAGCTTTAAAGGAGAACATTAAAGTTAAAAATCTTCGTAAAAAAATCTTACACATGATTCGACTTAATTTTCTTAATTTCACACACGCTAATAAAATTGAAATGCAATATCAATGCACCGTGGCAAATTCAAGCAAAATATATTTAAATGCATATTTTTGGCAAATATGAAATGAATAATTGCAATTTCTCACAGATTACTATTAGAAAGATTTCTCACCATAGCAAAAAGATATCTCACCATTTAATTAAACTAACTGATAGTTGTCTTTCGTGAAATTTACAAGTTTTTGGAATGTAATAAATTGTGAGACTTTAATAGTGTATAACTAAAAAATATTTGAAATTAATAATTCGGCGCATGGAGATACTCGACCCTAAATAACTTAGTTCTCGATTTCACTAATTGTCATAACAATCCCTTATACTATAGGCTGGAATTGTTTGATATGTTTTTGAAATCTATTTTTAAGAAAATCAAATATTGGTAAATAAAAATATATAATACATGTACATATAAAAAACTAGAGTTTGATTAATGATGACAAAGTATGTTATGCGGCACACTCGAAGATTGCCGAGCAAAGCTCGGTCGCCCAGGTACTAATTATTTATACATAAATAAATATCAGTATGTTATTTTATACATAATAAGTACATACAAGCACGTATAATGCATCAGTTCCTATTCATTATTCTATCAACTGTACTCTGGCTCAAAAATATCCTAAGCCGGTAATAAAAAATGATATGCAACCACAATCGTCACGTGTGCATGTGTGTGAGTATACGTACATACATTCCTGCTTACATACTTGCATACATGTAACACGTGAACTTAATAAATCTTTCTCGGCTTACGTTTGTTGCGTCATTTACCTTCCTGTTTATGTATATATTTTTACTAAAATATTTAATATGAATACGTGCGGCTGGGATTTCGCTGTCTCTGTTGAAAGCCCATTAACCGATCAATTTATGTACAAAAAACATTTACTTCCGTTACATTATAAGTGGATTAAGCTCTTTTCATTAATTAGTTGGTGCTTTATCATATACAAATAATTATTGTATGTCTATAAAATGTATATAAGTAAGTTTAGGCGTTATTTATAAATTGGGGCAGCGGCTCAGCCTTGGTTAGTGAGGCTAGACGAACGACGAGACGCATCCTGATTAATTTCGCACCCAACCCCGTATTAGTAAAGCAGAGGAAATAAGTAAAAAAGTCTAAGTTCGGGTGAAACCGAACATAACATACCCAGCTGTGCACTTGAAACGCTGGTGTTGTTTGCTTTATGCGGTTAATAGTGTTATAAGGCTGCGCAATAATACAAACAGAGCTATTTAAAAAAAAAGTAGAAGTGGCTTTCAGGCGATTTCACTCATTTCGAAACTTCGTTAAGGTTAGATATTTAGGTAAAGGGGGCGTGGTCTTTAACCGATTTTTTTATATAATTTGGCAAGATTAGTGTCTCTGCTACATTTTAATGTAAAATTTGTAAAATTGATTTTATCACCAGTGGGCGGTGCCAAGCCCATTTTCAAAAAGTTTTTCAAATTTGTATCAAGAGTCTTTAAATCAGTCCAACCAACAAATTCCAACATGCTGGGTGTATTATTTACATAATAATCAGGTTTTTTGTGTTTTCCAAAATGTTATGTAAAAAATATATAATGTATGTATGTAAAAAGTGGGCGTGGTTATCATCCGATTTCGCTCATTTCCAATACCAATCTATTCTCGGTCCAGATAAGCCCGTATACCGTATTTGGTGAAGATGTTTCAATATTTGCTCAAGTTATCGTGTTAATGGACGGACAGTTGATATTCTAATAATAGTTAAGCTTAGCTTGAGAAGGAAGATGGTTCCTCTCCTGCAGAAACATGGTCACAGTAACTATGAGAGCTCACAATCATCTCGGTTGGCCCACAGCAAGTTTGTTGCTCAAATAGAATAAATTTTACTAGAAAGCTTTCCACCTTGTTTATATCCGTTGCGAAATTCTTTCTGGTCATCTTATAACCAAATTCAGTGCTATTAATATTGCTGTGTCCGGGAAGCCAACAAAAGGAGATATTCGAATGCCCATAAACACCAGTAATGCAAGATACCCCCGGAAATTATTCGGTGTGATCGAGTTAGATGGAAAATTATCCCAAAATAATTCTAACTCATACCCTGCCCAAAGATCAACAACAAAGGATATGAATTCTAATACCTTCATGGTCGACAAAGACCATTGAATTGGTTTTTGAGCAAATACTGCCTTGGAAAGTGGGGTTGACCACAGCGTTGGAGAAGCTATTAATTTCGTTGTAAACTATTTGAAAAGATTACTCTGAAATACCCATTGAATATCTGAGAATGAAGATCCATCTCCTAGGTGCTCCCAATTTGCGTCAGTTATCATGTGACTTGTTGGGCAACTGCCAAGATCGTCCAGGCGTTTCAGATGAGATCCTCAACATATCGCTATATGCATTTCATAACACCTCACGGTGCACGACTTTTGTAAACTTACTGAGCTGCACAAGATAGTATGTCATGTATGCCATAAACGAAATAAATCATAAGTTAGTTTTAAATGGGATCTAAACCTGATATTTTGATCTTAGTTAATTTTTTTATTTTTCACTTCAAGATATCGAGCTAATACTAAAACACAAATATTTTTATTAAGTCTATATCTCAGCTCACTTCCGTAACAATAATGAACCGTATGGATAACTGGAGTAGCCAGAATAATAAGGCGAGTAAGATAAATAAGCGGAGTAGGGCGTATAAGCTCCATATGCGCCACCGTAAAGCCCCGTTCCATAACCAGCATAAGGCAACGTATAGCCAGCTGTCAAAGGAGCTGTCAATAGAGACGTTGAATAGCCACCCAGTGGTGCAATATAACTAGGCTTAGCCGCAGTCACGGCAAAGAATGCGAACAAAAATAAAATAAGCTGAAAAAAGAGAAAACGGTTAATTTGCAAATTATAAACAAAGTTACAATTTCTTGTGATGTAAATATTAGATTAACGTATTAAAATATATTTTCTGTGAAGTAACTCACGTATTTGAACATTTTCTTAAATTGCCTTTCGTTGAGTTTGCTTGCGTAATCTGTGGGTAGCTTTGTACTAATGACACTGTTTAATTAACTGTGGGTGTTCTTAGCTTTTATATAGAAAATTTTTATTATTCACCAACACACAGCATCCAACATTATGCTACACTCATACTCATACAAACACACACACTGACAAAGTACAAGTGAAATGAGCTCTGTATGCCAACTGCTTTGCTATGTGCATGGGAGTTCTAACTTAACATACACATCATACATACTTAAGCGGCAATTACCCACCGACGTGTGCCGTACGTACGGACGTTTGTCGTACGTAACACGTTTGACCGAACCCTCAAGCCCGTAGGAATCAATGTGTGCGCCTGTGTATATGTACATAACATATTTGTGTGTGTATTGTTTACAGATAAGCACTGTTGCCATTGACCATTTTGCATGCATGCTTATGGAAACATCAACTTTTTCCAATTTAATTTTTGATGTTGTAAAGGCTGGAATTAATATTAAATAAATATAAATAGATCACATATTTTTAATCTGCACTTTTACATAATTATTTCGAATTATTTCCACAATTTTTCAAACTTTAATTAGGTGTTTTTTGCATAAAACTGCAAACGGTCAAAAATTAGCGCACAAAAGTTAATTTACTAGGCAACTCTCTCTAGTGAGAGAGCGATCAGCTGACACGTTCTTACGGAAAAAATCAAAATTGTTTTGATTTCTACGTTCCGGGCTACGTACGTACGGTCGTTGTACGTCGGTGAGTTTTCGTTTACATTGCACACTCATAAGATAGGTCATGTCAGCTGACACGTTTTTGGTACGTACGTTCGTGAGGAACTGCCGCTTTAGCTCCCTTACGTACGGCAGCAAACTGTGTGCTAATGACCACGTTAAGTGCTCATTACTGTCACTAACCAACAACAACAACAACAACAACAACAACTGCAAACAATCAAAAAACTTACATATATGTACGAAATTAGTTGTAGCTGTTATTTTTTTTACTTGTCGCCTTGTTTTAGTTGTTTTTTTTTGCCGCCTCCCGCAACCATTCTTTGCATCACTCTTGGCTGCCATGGCACGTCTGTCCGCGTATATCAGTAGCCCATTGCGTGCAGACGTTTTAAGTTGATGATAGCACGTTAGTTAGTTGTACGCTTTGTGCATAAGTTGATGTACTTAATTTGTGTTAACATTAAAACATATTAGACCGTTTAAAAAAAATCTTTTTGTTTTTTTCAAAAACTTTGGTTTTTAATTGCTCTCGCTGATCTATACTTTTCGAGCAATGGCTGTCATTTTATAGCTTTGACGGGCTTATTCGACTATATCTAGATATCAGGGGATTGCCGACTCCAGGTTTACATCTTCTTAGTAAAAAATCCAAGTTCTTATTTTGCCAGAAATTTATTTTAATTTTGAAATACTCAACTTTAAAAGTACCTATTTCTGTTTATGAAAAAGGGAGCCATAATTAATATAAATATATAACATTAGCTTTAGATAGGTTTTTCGACATCCTTTGTCAAATTTGACGGAAAATCGTTCCAATATACAGTGCCGGTCAATATAATAGCACCAGTTGCAATATTCTGATTCGAAAGATGTAAAAATTTCACCTATTTACTATATTATTCTTTTGAGTGTACATTACAGTTACATTTTGTATGCTTTCTCAGGGTGTGTGCGTTTTTTGTCAAACTTGACGGAAAATCGTTCCAATATACATCAACTATCCACCCTGTCGGAAAATGTACAAAACAAAACGAATCAGAAAGGCTTGGACTTCGAGCTGACACATATACTAGATAGTATTCGATAAGAATCTGTTTAAAGAAGTGAGAGGGAGCAGGAAATGATCGCCAATTGGTTCCAATATGATCCCTAAAACCTTGTCAAAACGGTCACTAAAACAATCCGGTAACGATTTTGAAGTAGTCCTAACAGTACTCTTAAAAACCCAATTTATTCCTGAGACCGTCCCGAAACCGACACTAAATGATCCATAAAACAATCCCAAAGCAATGTTGGAAGAAATCCCGGCCATAATCCTGACATAATGCCAAAGGGGGTTCGTTATGATACAATGAAGAACCCTGAAATCATTTCGAAAACTTTAGAAATAATTATTAAATGAAAACAACAAAGAAACGAAAAAGTGCAGGAAATTGATTTCGAGTTCCAAATAGTCCTGAACTGATGCCGAAATAATCTAACGATATTCTCGGAAACAACTCGGGAATTATTCACAAATATTAATAAAATAGGTCTGAAACCCCTTAATGTTTCTAAATTAACAAATTCTCTATTTGATCTCAAAACTATCACATAAACAATCTGAAAATTCTCAAAGATTTCGTGAAACGAGCCTAAAACAATCCGGAGATAATCCCGGAATATTCCTGAAGTTATACCGAACTAGTTCCAAATCGTCTGTAAAACTACTACATACTGAATTGCCCCGAAAACAATTGAAGCTATTCCAAATAGTCCTGAAATGGTCCCGAAAATTGTTGAAATAGCATCGAAATGATCCCGGGAACAACCATACAATTATCCTCAAAGTACTCACAAAATGCTCCTAAAGACAATTTCAAGATGATTAGCAGATAGTACGAACAAGAGTCGAAATTGTTCTAAAATGGTCCATAAGTAGGCACGACTATCCACAGAAAGTCCTGAAATTATTCCGAAATAGTTTCTGCTATTCTTGACTATTACTATCACTAAGTAAAAAACAAGATAGCAAAAGTATACACAAAATTAACTATGTAAGAGAGGGAAGAAAAATGCTATAGAGAAAGCTGTGGCGGAGAGTGAAATGGATAGGCAGAGAGAGGAGAATAAGATCAAAAAGCTGAGGGAGCGAATCTCTTTCTTCTGTATTTGTATATCAAATGACTGGCGAGAGCTAGAAAGTAAGAAGGGAGGATGAGACATAAAATGGAGAGAGAACAACGGAAGGAGGTAAAGATATGACTTAATATATGGGTGAAGTGAGTAAGTTAGGGGAAATTCCGAAACTCTAGTAAATCAATGCTTTTCAAAATTGAAAGCTAAACTTGGAAAATTAAGTTGAAAAATTTTACTATTAATTCGCAAAATGAATAGATTAGGCAGAAAAATTCAGTATGTTCGAATAAACCTTTATTTTTTAAAGGTAAACTCTTGTTTTGCGATGATAGCTTTTTGTTGCTTTTTAGGTAAAACAATCCGAGGTGAACTTGTGTACTTAGCCACTGATAACATCCAACAAAACTTTTAAGCCTGTGGGAAGAAAAATTTCAACAAATTTCTGAAACAGTCTAATGTATGTACATGTGCGTGTGCTTGATTGCAGATATTTTTGGTTCGTGCCGCGCAGTTGTAGGCCATTGTTCAGCATACTAATTTCCTCACATGACTTTGGGGTTATTTTCAACAATTAAAGCGTTTGTTGTTGTTTTCTCTTTTAATGAAGAATTTTTTGCACATTTTTGTTTACATTCTTTAATTATGTTTTAGTAATTTTTTTCGTGTGTATTCATTGACAAAATACAATGTAATAAAAATTACATCTTTTTGTTTCTTTAGTATTTCCTTTTTAAATTACATATTATTAGCTTTAAATTATTATTCTTTATTATTCTTTAATCTTTGATCAGGATATATTTCGATAATTATAAACAACAACATTCAACTTTGTACAGTCTCGTCGAAAATATTGCCTTGATACAATTTTTATTCTAGGATCACTGTTATTGTTATTTTATTTCTTGCACTTCAACGATATTGATGGATATAGTAAAATGATTTTGAGATAAGGAGGCGTGGCACTTCACATTACATCAAAATCTTTAATATCACATGTTTGTGGAACAATTCGTGATCAATCTGAATTAGTTATCCTATTTTACTCAAAGTTGACAAGTTGGTGTTTTATTATTAGTGATTTTGGGCCAGAGTATAATTTTTACTAATTTTTCCAAAAGGAGCTTTTCGGCCGATAAATAAAAAGATATATTTATATGACTTAACCGGGGATTGCCCGTATCGCTTTTAAATGTATGAAAACTTTTATTTCAACCAATTTTTAATTTTATAATTTATTTAATAATTTGGGAAAAATTTAAACAACGTGACATCAGGACGGACAAGGCGACAGCTGTTTCGATTATACCATGTAAATCTCTTCAAAGCCTTTTCTCCCGGGAGTGGTAGTCGAACCCGCACTCCTACGATAGTTGAATTTACAGGTTACAGCTACGTCATGCCTTAGTTGTTGTAAAGTTTTTCCCAATTGCCTTCTTTCGCATATATTATCTTCTACACATCACATAATTCGTATGTAGTTATGTGTTGAAGTTATGCCTGTTTGTAGGCGGTTTTCAGAGAAACTTGGTATTGTTTCTGTTTTTGTTCTATTTATAGAACTACAACAAAAAAAAAGGGTTTTTATTCCTCATCTTAACTGCTAGAAGATTGAAATTTCACATAATGTTTACATAGAAGGCATACATTATTGTCTGAATTTGTCTGAAATTGTTAAGATCGGTCATATATGTAATATATATCCCATACAACTGATTGTTCAGATTTTATGAGTTTTTGAAATTTCAACACATTATTGTTCAGCTCCATTTATGAAAGGTTCGATTCGCTTGATATTTTTAATATGACCATCTCGGTGCTTTCCAGAAAGTGAACGAGGGTCCGATCGCAAAAGAGAGATAACCAAGTGAAACAGCTTTGTTTTCTAATTTATACAGATTTTCTGACATAAACTATGTATGCAGTTCTTCTGCAATAGCAACGTGCAGGCCAATAGCTGGTTGTAAATTCTTTTTGCTCTTACTGTAAATCTACATCCATCAAGGTGTATAGTAGAGTGCACGATTTTACCAAGTGGCTTTTTTACGAGACGACCCACACATTTTTGGAATATGTTTCAAAACGAATTAGCACACAAAAAATAAGATTATTTTAAGCCGCTTTTCATCTTCCTCTGAGACTTCACTACCCCTATCCGCTGCTTCAGTTCTGCCACTCAACAATTTGCTGATGAATTCCACCAGAGTCAGTTCGATTCCCAGTGCTTCGAGGGCCCTTTCAATTGTCGCTGGGAGGACATTGTTCAAGGCTCCGTTTATGTTAAGAAAGGCACCCATCAGCCGAATTAAGAGCTCTTCCCGTAGACTTGCCCTCAGTGGAGGCGTGCTAAAATGACGAAAACTGCACCAGAGTAATCCTGCTCTTTACGTAAAAATTAATCAGGTGGTACAGCATTTTTAAAATACACGAAGATTGGCTGATTGGGTTTAAAACTTTGAAGAGACGTGAGAGCTTTTCCTTGCTTATGCAATTAATTGACTTTGATCATATTCCAAGTAATCGTAAATGGAAGCCAGTGATGAAAGTTGGTTTTCCCAACGGGGATGGATGGCATTCCTGTTAGGCTGATAATCGCCGGCAGCGAAGCAGATTTCTGCGCAAATGGGCGCACCGAAGAGTAAGTGCCCCATAGAAACCTCACCGCGCATTGTTTAGCTTGCATTCACATCTCTCATGTACCCAAGTGTAGAAGGATCCTCGAGAGGAATTTCCTGAAGCTCTCGTGGTCGTTAAATCCTTCAACGTTTTCTCCTAATCTCATAATCAAATTTTCCTTATCGTTACTGAAACCAAATCAATAATTTTTTACTGGGGATAGAAAATAAACTTACGACATCGGCGCTCGAAAAGAATCAAACTGACCGTGACCAGAGCAATGGAGTAGCAGTATTGCAGTAAAGTGAAACAAGGAATCAATTCTCGCACACCATTACTCCTATAAATATCTTCAAAGAATCGGAAAGGTTGATATCCGGGACCTGCCTGTACAGGGAAGATATGTGAACGTCTTTTAATGTGATCGTTTCTACATATCAACAGCAGTGTTATCAATAGCATCACTTTAGGAGGTGGCCGATGGGATATAGTTAGCAGATTGGTCAGGCAAATACTTGTAAACAAACGAGAAGATGATGTCTAGCTCATTAACCTGAGAGTAGCCATAGGCCTTAAGTACAGTGCTTCTGCTTTAGGACAACTGTTAAATGAGGTCTCATGCGGGCAAAATATGTAAGATTGAGATGAGAAGTGAAAGTTGGAAGAGCATTTGTCAGAGGAATGGGGAAACCCGAAAGAGTGCGAGGAAACGGTACCGAATCAAATCCGAACATTACTCCGATATAGCACCGAAATGATCGCTAAATGCTCGAAATAGTCCAAAAGTGATCTCGAAACCGTCCAGAAAAACTATTTGAAAAACCAAGTTAGCCCCTGAAACTATTTCGGAAACAATTCCGATATTATACCCAGCAGCAACCACGAAACATTTTAAATTTCACAGAATTTATATAGATAATATGCTAAATTTGATGTGGTAATTTGTATTGAGTCTTAAGCTAAACTAAACGAGGTGTCACGTACATTGCTTAATAACGGCTACTCTAATGTATATTCATATGCATGTCGCATATACTTGACGAATTGTCTAAGGTCAAGGAAACAAAATTATAAGAATATCCGAATCAATTCTGACGTTGAGAAGCCTCACGTGCGGACACCTTTTTGCCGAATTGGTTATTGTTTCTTACGAATGTGTAGGTATATGTAGGTTAGTATGATTCTCATAAATCAAATAGTTATATTCACGACTTATTCCAGTCTCACCCCTTCAAACAGTAATAGCAAACATCATAAATATCACAAGCGCTATATCTAATACTCACAATCGATGGTATGTACTACCGCATATGAATTTTGGTCCCGATTGGAAACGTTTAAAGGGTGTGGCACAGAGGTGGTGGCCACCTTGTAGAACCTGGCTTAGTAGGCAAGCTGTGGTGGCAACTCTAGTTGCATGCATTACACTATTACGAGCGCGCCTTCTTAAAGTTTTTATCTCTCTATTTACATGCAATCATTTACAAAACGTTCTCACATTTTATGAGTTGCCTAAGGTCAGGCACTTGTCCGCTTATTGGTATCAATTTTGACATTTGATAGTCTTGCTTTAAGACATAAGTTTCCGACTTGCCTGCTTTCACATTTACGAGTATGTGAACATGATTTATTTATTCACGCTATCTAAATATATTTTTGTCAATTGATGTTTTAGTGATTGCTTCGTATCTATCAAATAAATCGTCATATTAGGGACGTGAATGAAATTCATAACAATGTATGTAACACACAACCGAAATTTATGTGCATTAGATTGCCAAAACAAAAAAGTTTATACACTTTCTACCGAAACTATAAATTATTTTTTAAGGCTAACATAGAACAATGCTTTTTATGGGGGAAATCTATTCAGTTATGCAAGCTGTGCATGATTCATTGGTTTATGTTTGATGAACATCGTTCGAACCATGCATCATGACAAACTTTATTAGATATATTTACATGATGGTTGTAATATATCTTGTAATATATTTTTTTATTGAACCTTTCTTACTGGTTGAGTTTGACACGAAGTTTAGACTTATCAGAAACAGAGTTAGTTAGAAGAGCGTTAGTTTTTTCTTTACGCTTATATGAAACCTGGAAATTAGAAAAATATGTTGGGTTTCAAATATAATTCACTTGATTTAAAGAAATTAAAAAAAATTTAAGCGCATCTCTCTTAAAGAATGCAGGACAGCGTGACCTTTTTTTAGCAGTAAACGTCAAACCAAGAATTTTCAAAAGTACTAGTCTCTACGTCTTTATGTTTGTACCCACATCACGCAAACAACACAGAGTTCACAAATTACAAATTACGGTTGCCGATACCGATATTTTAAACTAAAATAGTTATTTAATGCCCGCTCTTTAAATATCTCTTAAATGCCAGTACTAGAGAGGTGTAGTGATGAGTTTGATGAGCTTCACGCGGACACAAACATTGTGCGATGATAAAAGCTCAAACTCTTCGATGGATCGGTCATGATATGCAAATAAACAAAGATCGGCCGGTCCGGCCAAGAAAATATTTCTAACGACCACAAATCGATAGTTTTCCGATAGCAAATCGATATTTTTTTGATAACAAATCTATAGAAAATCGATATTTTTTCGATAACAAATTGATCACTGTTCGACACCAAACCGGTAAACATTTCGATATTTCACCAACAATATACCGCTTACTCTTCCATAGCAGTTGTTATCGATAAGAAGCCCATAAAACGTCGATAGCAAGCCAGTAGGATGCCAATAACAATCCGATAATAATAACAGCCTGACAATTTTCGTGTTGATAAATAAAAGATTCCAAAACAGTCGCGTACCTAATCCCGAAACAATCTCAAAATAGCTCCGGAGTTACCCCACGGTGGTCATATCTAAATATATAAAAAGAAGTGTACATTTTGATTGTCACTCCATAACTCGAGAACGGATAGAAAGATTGCCATGAAATTTTTAGGAAAGATACAGGAAGGAGAGATGATGGTTAGTTGATTTTGAAATCCAAATCGGTTTAGTCATTCTTGAGTTATGATTTTTTTTTAGAAAAAATTCAAATATGTATATAAAAGAAAGTGGTGTTAGTTACACTACGCATAACTCAAGAAGGGATGAACCGATTTGCTGAAAATTGGCGGAGAGGTAGCTTAGAACCCGGGAACGGACATGGGATACTTTTATATCCTGTTCTGGCTAGGGTATTGAGATCAAAACGTGGACCTGTGTAATCCTGGGATATGTTTTGTAGAGTATGGGTGTCAAATGGAAGCTGTTTATGAGTACTTTGATACTGGGTATTTTTTGTACCCCTGGGTGACTAGGGTCTCAAGATATAGGCCAAAACGTTGACCGGGCAACCCTAGAATGTATTTATACAATATGGATATCAAATGAAATCTGTTGATGAGTGCTTTAGTACAGGGTAGTCTACCTATTGGTGACTAGGGTCTAGAGATATAGGCAGAAACGTGGATAAGGGTAACGCTAGGATGTGTTTTTAAATTATGGACATCAAATTGAAGCTGTTGATGTATGCTTTAGTACAGAGTAAGTTTTATGCCGCTGGGTGACTAGGGTCTCGAGATATAGGCCAAAACATGGGCCCGGATACACCTAGAATGTGTGTGTATTATGGATATCAAATGAAAGCTGTTGCTGAGAGCTTTAAAGTAATTTTCATTGTGATATTCGATTTAGTCGCATCAACCTGGCAAAACTGATAAATATGCATGCGAAGCCGAAATAAAGACATGAATTAATAATACCCACATACCTATTTACATACATCCTATTCGATTTGCCTGAAATTTGGTATATAAATTTGCCTATATTAGTATTTACGATGCTTTCCGGGAAGTAGACCAGAGACGGACTGGGACTGTGATTAGAACTAGGACTGGGACTGAGGCTGAGACTGAGACTCGGAGTGGGACTGGGACTGAGAATCGGAATGGGACTGGAACAAAAAACATACCACCAAAATGAGAAAAACTTGAGAGAAGAGAAAAGAGAGAAGGAAAAGACTGAGAATGAGATAGAATGAGACGAAGATGGTGATAGATGAAGCAAAAATACGGAGGGAGGAGTGAATACAAAGATTAGGAAAAAGTGTAGAGGGGTGAAGGCAGAGTTAGAAGGAAAAAGCTTATTAAAAGCAGATAGACCAAAAATTTAGGGCAGAACAACGTCTGCCGGTTCTGCTAGTACATAAATAAAAATAAATACAAGGCGCGTTAGCCTTCGAAGAGATTTTAGGCCGTGCTTCTTCCGATTTGCGTCGTGTTCCTTTAACTTTTCCTTTAAATTGGCGGGTCGGGAACTACGAGTTTTACGCCGACTCCGAACGTCTCTGCAATGCAAATAAGTTTTTACTGAGAAGCTTTTCATGGCAGAAATACACTCGGAGCGTTTGCCAAATCAATGCCGAGGGGCGACCCGCTTGGAAACCCTTTTTTAATTGAAAAAACTTGTTTATACATTTCTGATAGTGCTGAACGCAGGATCTTCGGTGTGGTATTCCCCGCAATGTTTCATAACATCTTCCCAAAATAGTTGGGTATAGTAGCGAATTATAATATAAGGCAACTGGAATAGGATCATTTAGGTTTGCAGTAAAAAATGTGAAATATTTATACGATTGCTTATAAACAGTGCTGCTCAAAATTTTTTATATGGTAGTGCGAATCACAATACATGTACAAAATTTTATGTGCACTGAAACTTTTTTGTATTTATAAAAAAATATATTTAAAAAATTTTAATTTTAAGGTAGGAAAAAGTTGAATATTTGGTTTCAATCACCAACATACAAGAGCAAATAAATTTAATTCTGAAAGTAGCGAAAAAAATTACATTGACCTTTAGCCTCAAGTTTTGTGGGAACATATTCTATATACATATATATCACCGGAATTTCGGTTTCAATAATCATACTAAAAGTAAACGTAGATATTTCCGCGAATGTTGCATTAGACATTTAATTTGAAAACTTTGAAATGCTTAATTACAGGGCTCCGCATGTGTTGTTTTAAATTTGTGTTCAAATTTATATATATTAGCAACAGAGATTACTGAGGCGCTGAAATACCATTTGAATTTAAGTAAAGTCTCATAACCAAGAAAAATAATATACCGAATTGAAATAAAAAGTCACAGAAACTACCCCGTTCATAATAAGTGCGTTTCTACTGCATTCTGAACCACTAACAGTTCGCCATCTACCTCTTTTACATGTTTCAAACTGGCGAATTTAACATGGCGATGTCCCCGCTGTTTTAACTTTTCACTAGTTCCTAACTATATACAAATTTCTTTTTGGTACTTTTTCGATAGTTACGTACTGGTGGAATAGTATTGAGAGAGAGGCATACTCATATGTAGCCGCCGCTCGTTAAAGCTGGTAGCAGTTTTTTAGTCGATTTTATAACTGAAAATCTAGCTATTAACGAACTAATACTTATTTGGCACTTTGGGTCTAGTTCTGAACCAGAATTTTGTATCACCAGTTACTGACTTCGGTTGAGCGTAATTGACTAATATCATATGAAGTTAGAATAAGCTCCTTTTGTTTTGGGTGCAGTTTTGCTTACATTATTTGGTCATATGCCCCATATATTTCAGATCCGCGGTCAATTATCTATTTTGATTTTATTTATGTCAATTTGATCAAATGTTTGATGTACAATTTTTAGTTGTGAAATATTTAGTGTAAATTTTTTATAATACACAAGTGCCTGAGCTTCATACGGGAGTGCTTTTTCTAGGCACTTTCATAAGAAATTCAAACATTTTCATATGACTCGAAATTATATGTGAGGGCACATGGGAGTGCTATGAAATTTTTTTATATTCAAAATATGAATTTAGAATCTGTGCCTGTGATTCAGAGCAAAACAAAAACAAAATTCCTACAAGTGTATAGGGGTTCAGCAGCTCTGCTTAGAAAAAAGGCCACTAAGGTACGCTGTAGATACGTTCAGAAAGGAGCTGACTCAAAGTGATAAGAAGGAGCTGATCTGAGAAAATTAGTTGAGTTTTAATGAATTTTTAAAGATATACAATTCTTGGAAGACCCAAAATTTTCTAAATTTTTTTAAAACAGATCAAAACAATATGCACAACGAGGGCTCTGATCTGCATTTGAACCACATTCATTTATTAAGCGCACAATTTTTTTCAAAAACTTTAACTTTTTAGTGTATAATCGTTATAGGTTGTTTATTTATATTTTTCCAAATTTTTAACAAAAAGTTCTCCTAATACTATATACAATAACAATTTGTCTATTTAATGTTAAAAACATATTCAGTCTCCATCCAATCCAAATATAAAATATCTCATTTATTTGCGAAGCAAATAAGCAGCACTGTATGGATAGGCGGAGTAGGCGGCATAGGGTGCAACATAAGGTGAAGCCACATAAGGCGCAGCAGCGTACGCGGCATATGGGGCAGCATAGGCAGCAGCGTAGGGTGAAGCAACGAATGGTGCGACGAATTGAGGTTTAGCTTCAGCTTTAGGTTCAGCAGCAGCCAACGCGAAGAGGGCGACGAAAACGATGACGAACTGAAATATTGAGAATAAAACAATTAATAAAGGATTAGCAATGTTATGTCAAAAGAAAATGGAAATAATAATCCCAAATGATTGAAAGGAATTCAGAATTAGCGAATATATATTTGACTTACATATTTGAACATGTTGATTGTTGTTTTTGTTTTGTTTGGTTGATTGGTTGTTTTACTGCAGTGAAGCGAAGTGGAACTAATGACAAATTCATTGATGGTTTGAGTTTATATACAAAAAGACGATAAGCTTTGATATGCCATGAATTTGTGTATGTATGTAGGCATATAAAATACTTGTTAATTTGTCAACACACGCAATGGATTGGGTGAATAATTATGCAGAAGTGAATAAGTGACATTGTTGACCTAAACGCCTTATCCCGCAGTCGCCTTGCGTAGTTATTAAAATATATCCAATCGGAAATTTCGATTTGATTTGGATAAATAATGAAAAATTAGCGTTTCTTAATTGCTGAAATAAAGAAAACCAGGAAATGTGAAAATCTGCTATTGGTCATACTGAAGAAGTATAGCAACACGCTCCTTATTACATAAACTTTCGATAAGTTTAGCTATAATTAGCACTTATTTCTTATTCAAAGCCAACCAATACGTATACGTAACATTTTTTAAAAATTATTTTTTTACAAAAAAGAAAGTTGGATACAAATATGCAAGCGAAGCTAATATAGGGAGTTAAGATTAAGATATTTTATATTTTTGGAGTTCTTTAAATTGCTCGTGTTTGAGTTTTCAACTTCTGAACTACAATTTCCAATTTTATGAATAAAATAAATAAATAAAAGGCACGATACACTACTTGCTTCGGAGAGTTTATGGCGAGCTTCCCTTCCAACATGCGTTGTGCTGTTTTAAATTGTTCGCACAAATTGGTGGGAGGAGATCCACTTGTTTTACGCCGACTTCGAGCGGTTTCTGCAAAGCAGATGAATTTTCACTGAGAAGATTTTCATGGCAGGAATACACTCGGAGTGTTTACCACTCACTTCCAAGGGGCAGGGCGACCCCGTTTAAAAACACTTTTTTTATATTTGAAAAATTGTTTCTAATTTTTTCATGTTGCTTTGCACGGGGACTTGAACTCAGGATCTTTGGTGTTGTATACGGAGCACGCTGTCACCTGAATACGTATTGCACCTTTTTGAATTGAAATTGCAAATTTTAACCTGAGTTTTTACTTGTTGAATATGAATTTTTATTTTGTTAACTTGAAATAAAATTATCTGGACTGGAATTGAAATTCCCTAATCTTGAATTAAGATTTCTAAACTAAAATAAATTTTTCTGAACTTGACTAGAAGTTTTTTGACATTAAAATGAAATTTTCGGAACTGAAATTGACATGAAATTTTCTGAAATTTGAAATCTCTAAATTTTATTTGGAAATTGGAATGGTGACGCATTTGCTGGAAGAAAAAGAAGAGGCAGAAAGGTGTGACTATGACGAAGTCAGAAAGCAAGGTTCTTTGTACAATTCACAAACTGCGCCAACTATTGCGGATCAGCATTCCTCGTGTCTCATATAAGGTCCTCTCAAGCGTAGTGTGCGAAAGATTGAAGCCCATACATCTATGACATTGATAGATTTTTACCATGTGCCACATCTTGGGGGAAACTCGCGAAAAAAGAATTGACACACATCATCTCTTCGTATATTTCAAATCCGCCTTCGACAGCAAGAAACGGAGCTGCCTATATGCGCTATGTCTGAATTTGCTATGTCTGAATTTGGTTTACCAAAAAAATTATATGACGACATTGATATCATCGGCTTAAACAGCAGCACCGTAAGCTCTGCTTACTTCAAATTAGAAAAAGAAGCAGAAAGGATGGGTTTGATGGTGTATGAGGATAAAGCGAAGTACCTGCTATCATCAAGCAAAGTATCGGCGCATTTAGGTCTTGCCAACTACGTCGCTATTGGCAGCCATAACTTGGAAATAGAAAAGGACTTCGTTGACCATGACAACATCAGATGAGGAGGCTGTGGGAGTGTTCGATAGAAAAGTAAGAAACCTGAAGTTAAGCCGCATACAAACAGACGCAGTGATAGCCTAATGGTAGGTCTGCGGTGTTAGAAATTTGACGACTCAAGTTCGAATCGCACTAGGAAGAATATAGTTTCTAATTTAAAAATACAAGGATATCTGAAGAGATTTTTAGCGGGGTCGAAATAGCTGTAATATCAGCAAGTATGTTTAATTCCTTTCTGTTTTTCCATCATAATAAAATTATTTATTTTATGTTATTTTATTTTATTTTATTTTGTTACAATATTAAAATAAATTTTTTCTTATTTTATTAACTTTTCTTTTAATTTAATTTTATTTTATTTTATTTCAATATTAAAATTAATTTATTTTATTTTATTAACTTTTCTTTTAAATTAAATAAAATTTATTTTAATTTAATTTATTTTTCTTTACTTCTTTTTATTTTAATATATTTTCTTTTATTTTATTTTATTTTTTTTAACAATTTTTGTTGTTATATCGGCCTACTGACTTGTAATATCGCGGGATCGAATCGTGCTCAAGGCCTAACAATAATTATTTATCTGACTTATCTTGTTTGGTTGATTTTCCGACAGGGTGGATAAATGATGTATATTGGAACGATTTTCCGTCATCCCTTGTCAAATTTGGTTTTGTGACA
Organism: Eurosta solidaginis; assembly: GCA_029619165.1. Taxonomy (NCBI): domain Eukaryota; kingdom Metazoa; phylum Arthropoda; class Insecta; order Diptera; family Tephritidae; genus Eurosta; species Eurosta solidaginis. Next base: position 28,154 of record JARSSU010040734.1, read on the forward strand.
AACCGGTTTCGGCGTTGTGCCATCATCAGTGTCGATTTTCGTTCTCGAACACAAAACCAAATTTGACAAGGGATGACGGAAAATCGTTCCAATATACATCAATTATTTATCTTATCATTGTTATGATAAATGTTTTCTTATATGAAAAAATTGTTTAAATTTGAATAGAAAAAAGAAAAAAATTTAGACAGCTGCCAAAGCTTGTTGTATAGATTCCATTTGGGGAACTGCTAAATTGCTTCCTCGGCAACGTTTAGGCGCCGCTGCTATAACCATTCAGCTATCAAAGCGGTTGCGTGTTTCTCTTCATTATTTCTACTTCTATCCTATTTCTTGCCAATTGATTTTCACATAACAATAATAAGATAAATAATTATTGTTAGTCCTTGAGCTCAATTCGAACCAGAGATCTTATTTTATTTTATTTTATTTCAATATTAAAATTAATTTTATTTTATTTTATTAACTTTTATTTTAATTTAATTAAGTTTATTTTAATATAATTTATTTTTCTTTACTTCTTTTTATTTTATTTTTGATATTTTATTTAATTTAAATTCATTGTATTATTTTTAAAAATGTGTAAAACTTTGATTTGATAAAAATATTTATGTTTCTTAAAACCCCTATAACGAACCATCTGCAATAAATAATTTATGCTTATCATGTTCCCCGTTTAAATGTAAATATTTTACATAGTCAAGTTGTTAAACCAAATTTGTATGCCCTACACGTTCACAACGACCTTGAAATAACAGTGAGATGATAAACTTGGCTCAACGTGGAAGGCAACTACTAAGTACCCTAATACCAAAAATAAAAAGTTGCCACGAACCAAAACAAAAACGTAAACGATTTTTCGTTGACAGGGTGTACGTGCCTGAGCCACTGAGTGTCACATTTCGACACTCAATTAATGGTTTTGTAAGTATGTAAATATTTCAGTTGTCTGTTGTTTATGTGCCATACTAATATATATTAATTTTATTTTTTTCAAAAATTGAAAGAGTATTTAAGCTCGACCAATTTACCATTTCATTATCAGTTTTATCTTGTTCTTCTAAAGTAAAGCAACTAACCAACAAACAAACACCCACAAAATGTTCAAATACGTAAGTTTATTTTATAGTCGAAGTTTAAGTAAATTTGATTTTGTGATATTAAACTTTGTTTGCCTCACACAGTTTGCCCTCGTTTCTATCGCACTCTTCGCCTTTGCTGCTGCTGAGCCTAAAGCTGAAGCGAAACCTGGTGTGTTCGCCTACTCTGCTCCATTGATTGCCTCTCCTTACGCTGCTGCCTATGCTGCCCCATACGCCGCTTATGCTGCTGCTCCCTATGCCGCCTATGCTGCTCCTTACGCTGCCTACTCCGCCTATCCGTACAGCGCTGCCTATTTGCTACGCAAGTAAACAATGAAGACTGGATTAAACGCTTTAAATATAAATTAAGTAGAAAAAAATTAAATAAAAGGAAATCTTAAACGATAATGGAATACTTAGAAATTTTAATCAGTTAAAACGCATTACATTTTCCGGTTCGGAGCAAGATAAAAGTTTTGAGGGATGCTAAGGAAATACGTTAATTAAGATTTAATCAGTGAAAGTAAAGACGAGCCCACCACATTTAGCCAAAAATTTGTGGGAGGAAATCAAAGTTTAAAGGTGTAACATAATAAAATGAACTTTTGGTCAGACAGTGCACAGTTAAAGCAGCACAATTTTTTTTGAAAGGTAAACAAAAGTATACGAAAGTGTTTCTTTAACTTAGCTTCCTAGATGTATCCCCAATTTTTGCATAGTCAAGGTATGCTGGGGATTTGTAGAGGTATCAGAATAAAATTTGATATGGTGTTCTTTCCAGGGCAGGACAGTAACGAGGAAAGTGCTCAAGAATTTGAGAATATCTATCTGACAATGAAGTAGGCCAAAACTGTACTTTTGCATTATGTAAAATCTAAAATCTGTTCCGACAAACAAAATTTCTAGTTTATTTTCCCAGACCTTGTATTCGAGTTTCAGTATAAAATTGCTTAAATATACTTTCGAGCTTTGAGGGACAAAGCCACTATGGAATCTGGTAAATGAGACTTGTAACTTCTATTACCGTTACGAAAACAATAAATAAAAAACAGCTTTTATAAAATGATGAAAGTAAGGTCTAGTTTTTGCGCGATATTCGCTAAAGCTACTATGACTCAAGCTTTATAGTAAACAACACTCCTACTTCAAGTGGAAATAAGCCCTAACGAAATTCCAGCTTTTATAAAACGACGAAAGTCTGGCGGTCACGACTTAGTGTTAGACTATTACAGAGCGTGGCAGCCGCAGACAATTTTTCAGGAAATGCTATTTTTAGAAAAGCTTTTTTGTATAGTTTCAACTTATGGTGAATATTTACATTTCTAACTCCTATTCTCCTATTTTCCTCCTCCCTTCTCCCACTATTTTTTCATCCACTTCCTCCTTTCCTTCTAATCTATCCTTATACCATCTTCCTCTTTTAACTCTCTATTTTCCTCTCCCTCGCCTACTCACTTACCCTTATCTCCTGCCTCTAACCCTCTCTTCTCTCCTATCTCCTTATCCTGTTCTAATGTTTTCCTTTCGCCTCTCTTTCCTCATCTCGCTCAATTCAGCAATACCTCGACACACCAAATAATAACCTAGGCAAAGGCCACCTAAGCGAATTACGTCATAAATAATATTTCTTTATAGATCTGTTTATCAGCCAATTCGCGGAAAAGAAATTGTCCTCTAAAAAGGTCAATGAATGAGGTACTTAAGAATGAACTTCCAAGTAAATCGGTTTCCGAGTTGTCATGAAGGTTCCGAAATGTGTGGTTTGTATGGGAGTTGCCACGCACGTGAGTGCCGCCAAACTCCAAAACAATAAATCGATAGCATAAAAAAAATCCCAAAACCACAAATGAAATTAAGTGGGTAGACCACCACGCGTTTTTTTATGTTAGTTTTACTTAACTTTGAGAAATGTCTGTGTGTGTAATGATCTCTCCATCTCCGCTGTAGCAAGTTTATTTAGGTCTGTCTTCATACATCAAATAACCTGGGTGTCAGAATCGATCACGCATAAGATTTCATCTTCTGAGATCAACCACTTAGGGGAATATTTCATGTTGAAAAACTGTCCAATACTTAGTATGGAAACCTAATAATGTTCGACGAGAAAGGCCTTGCGACTATGGATACCTGCTTCCTTACTATGGATGAGATTATCAGTAGAGTCTGGGATCAAAAATTGAATTCGCTTCCCGGTTGCCATAAGCGTAGCGTGGGTACTTCCCTACAAATTATCAACACAACTAATCAGCTCATATAGTATTATCAGTTAGGAAATGGCTTAAATTTGAAATTAAAAGCCATGGCGCATAACAAATGAATGAATGCGACTGTATCGCCAACAACGAAATTAAATTTCCGGTTTATATTCCCTTTCCACAACGTCCGCATAGGACAAACAATGAATGAACAAATATACATATCGATATATAAATGGTGATTTGTTCTCTATGAATCTCTCATTCCTTCAACCATTGCATGCTGCAAGATGGCTGCTCAATGTTGGACTTTTCAAACAATACTAAGTGCTTTGGCCATTTGAATGTGATCAATGTTCATACAGTTACTCATACGTAAAATGAACCAATCTAATGGAAACACCGAAAGTTTTAAAGTATGTAGTTTCAAACTATTTGAATTGGACTAAAATATTTATCTTAACAATTACGATATAGAATGACAGATTCTCAATTTAAAGAAAACTATTAACATAAATAAAATAAATAGCCGCGATATTCCACCGATGAGATTAAGGCCGAACTTTTATTCCAATAGTGGCGGCCACCGTGGTGTGATGTAGGGATAACACCCCGGGCAAAGCAACATCAAAAATTTTAGAAGAAAATTTTCAATTAGAATAAATTTTTCTAACAGGGTCGACCTTGGTAGTATCGGCAATCACTTTGAGTGTACTTCTGACATGAAAAGCTCTCAGTAAAAACTCATCTGCCTTACAGATGCCGTTCGAGGTCAGCATAAACAAGTAGGTCCCGTCCCGCCAATTTGCAGGAAAAATTAAAAAGAAGCGCGACGCAAATTGGAAGACAAGTTCGCCCTAAAATCTCTTCGGAGGTTATCGCGCCTTACATTTATTTATTTTATTTTAATAAAATTTCTGTAGTGCTCCTTTTAAATTTTTGCTACAAACTGTTTTATGAGAAGCCTTTCATGGCAGAAATAAACTAGGAGTATATGCCAAATCACTCTCGAGGGGCGACCGTGTTAAGATAAGTTGTATTTTAATGAGAGAGCTGTTTCAGAATAATTTTAATGTGGCTTTTCCCAGATCATTGAACGCGGGACTTGCGGATGGTGGGCGGACAACCACCACATCTTTAAAGGAGACGCATAAGGAGATATAATTTAAGCCAAGAGAGTGCACGAAACTAAATAAAAGAAACAAACAAAAAAGACAAGAACAAAGAAATAAAACAATCAAGCAATTAAAAAAAGCACAAAACCAAACAATAAAACACAAAATAAACATCACAGGTAAAACATACCATTCAGGTAAAATAAAGAAAAAAACAACACAGCGCGTAAAACAAGCAAAATAAACAAAGTAAAAAACACAAGGAAAGCAAAAAACCAAAAGAAAATAAACAAACAAACATTTTCTTTCAACATTCAAAGCAAAAAAACGTTAGCGAAACAAACAAATAAACAAGTACAACAAACAAAATGAGCAAAATGAATGAAGGGACCAAACAACGAAGCAAACCGAACAGAAAAACAAACAAAAATACCACAAACTGAACCGACAAAACAAAGAAACAAGTATAACAATCAAAATAAGCAAAGCAAATAAAGGAGCAAAACAGGGAGCAACCAAAACAAACAAATATTACACAAACGGAACCAACAAAACCATCGAAACAAATACAAGAAGAAAACTAGTCAAAACAAAGAAAGGAACAAAATAAAACGAGCAAAATCATAAAAGCAAAGAAAACAAAAAAATAAGAAAAATAAAATAAACAACACAGATGAGTTAAACAAGCAACAAAAAAAAACAACACAAGCCAAAACAAAAAGTCATCCAAAAAATTTTCGAAAAAAAAATAAAGATTACAAAGAAAGAAATAAAATAAAGAAACAAACAAACAAAATAAAAACAACAAAATAATTGAAGGAGACAAATAAATTAAAGGACAAAAGCCAAATTAACAAACAAGTTCCAAAAGAAAAAGAAAATTTACAAATTAAGAAAAAAACAAACTCAATAAATAAAGTAATAAAAACGAAAAAAGCCAACAAAACCATTAAACAAAGTGAACAAAAACAGGAAAAAAACAAGTCAACTCAATAAACGAAATAAATTAAATAAAACAAACATGCAAAGGTGCGCAGTTAGGTAGAAGTGGCGGTTGGTTCGATCAGCTGAAAATTTAAAAGGCAACTAAAAAGGCTTTCGTATATTGATACAACAAAATCGGCATACTCCCACTTATTGACCGTGCTAGGATGCCTCATGGAGCACAGAAAATCCCTCGCCTTACTCCTTGCAAGTCTACTTAACCTATTACAAGGAACAAAATTTCAACGGTATTTATGGATTAATAATAAAAGAAAAGTTGCTGCTGCCTTCTTCTGGTCGCCCTTACATCATCTGATGATTGAATATACTTTCCTTGAGAAACGTTTGAAGACATCACTATCAAAAAAATCTACAGTGACTTGGTGGACGAGATGTTAAGTTTACGAATGGGTCCTTAAGAGAAGTTACAATGCCACACTTCAATATATCTTCGAACCATCAGCGGTGATATCATACTTCCCCAGAGAGCAAGCTCTCCTTACATGCTTGACTTGTCTAGCCTGTTACCAAAAAATTCGAAACCAAAATTTCGAAATGTCGAAAAATATGTAGGTCCGAGACTAGAACACTATTTCATTTAATTTAACTTTTGAGCGAGAAACTTCAGATGAGAACCATTCTAAAAACTGAGTGCCTCGTTTTGACTGTAAGTGACTGTACAATATGAAAGCAATCTGTATAACAGCCAAAGTAAAGAGTGAAGTGTATAAAAGGATTTCGCCAAGTTCTCAATATGATGTCCCATTGTTAGTGTTCCAATGGTAAACAAATGTTCGCCAATATGTATCATACATACATAAATATGTCATGCACACTTATATATGTACAGATGTACGCGAGCACGAACGAATTGTAATTGAGTGCACTATACGGCCACAAATTATGCCGTAATCAATTCCGCGTGCCTCATGTAACCGCAAATATGTGGCAAGGCGTCAATTTGTGCACTCTCTAGGACGTGCTCCTCTAATTAGAAAGCAAACAAAAATATCGCATTAGGAATGCTTGAGGAAACTGATTATAGATATTGCGGCAAATTCCAATTTCAACAATTCAATATTGTTCACAAAATTACGTTCATGCGCAAAATTCCTTGCTTTGTCCTTGATTTTTCATTTGGTAACAATTTACTAATAACAAAAGTTTTATTTAATTAAGTGAGAAGCCACAATTGAAATTAAAATTAAATTAGAAACAGTAAAAAGATGTTTTTTGTGAGAATATTTGGTGTTTTGTTTATACTATTGTGGTCAGTTACCAAATTGAAAGCGAACACTATTTTAGTTGTGGAACTTCTTGGGTACTTCCACAACAGCTCAGGAGTCTCCTCGCTCCAATATAAACAAACCGGCACTGAGAGTATGTAAAGTCCTTGGAGGCAAGGATAGCCTCAGTTGTCTCAACAAAACTATTCCACAGCCAAAATAAGCATGCTGGATGAAATTTTGCTCGTCGAATCAGCCAAGGAATCTTAGAAAATGGAAAATATTCCCTCAAAATAAAAAACTTGCCTATTGTTTTATTAAAAATCGTTGGATCATGGATGGGAATATACGCTTGTAAAAACAAGCTTCCCAAGCTGAGGGTCCAGTTAAATGTATTAAAGGGAGCATACCGGGGCGTTGCTCTCTTTTGGGGGCGTAATAAAGCCAAATAAAATTGAATGGGAATTTAAGAGTTTTTTCCACACAGATCACCAGATCCCATGGGTTTCTTCCAGAAGATGCTACAAAAACCTGTTATCTGGTAATAACGACGACGGAATGTATCTCTGTGAACTGAATTTCACTAAATCCGAGCGAACAAAAGTCGAAAAGGAAATATATATGAGGATTTAACACCTATAAGCATTTGTGTCCTGTATATTGAAGATCCTGTTTTTAACTAGATAGCATAGTAGTTTCCCTCCAGAATCCTTAGCGCTAGACTGCGAGGCAGTGAGAGCACGTAACATTCCTGGAAAGGGGCTTCACAGAGTGGTGTTCGGCCATGGGGATCCCCGCCGTGGGGCTTTAGTGATTACCCACTCGAATAGCATAGTAACTTTAAAACACTGTGGTAATTCTAGGATGAAAATCTTAAGTTATAAGTTATAAATTCCTAGGAGGGCTTCTGATACCTAAGGCGCGTCTGATCACCCATCTACTTTAAGTCTGGTTGATGAGTGCAGGTATTAGAGCAGAAATCTTGCAATGGAATCTTATCAGAGTATAAGCTCGTACTGCGGGGGACGGATGAGATTCAAATGGTTGTATAGCGTAACCTTCTCAGGGGGCTACCAGCGGAATTTATAGCTTCATCAATCCAATTGTCAGCCTCACCTACCCGTGGCGAATCCTGTTTATTTAGCAGGTAAAGCTCTGACAACCCTTGGGTTCTCAGGGAAGGGGAGGGTTAGTTAACCTAGACGGTTCAATATGGTCTTATCAAATTGTCCTCGCAATGGTTCGGCTAGTACCTAAATGGTGCTATTGTCTTGAAAGCACCGCATCAATATTCGACAGAGGACTATCAACATAGATAAAACTTCACAAAATCTTCGGGGATTCATCTATCGCTTCAAGAAGAAGAAGAAGAAAAAAGGAGCAGATATTTTTATCGCAGAAGCGCAACAGGTCTTCTCACTTCTGAAACACTTCAAAGATCATTGATCAGCACTGACTTAGCAGGGCTAACAAAAGGTGGAAGCGATTGCAGTCCTTGGTGTTTCTGTAAGCATATGAAAGATGATATTGGAATTGAAACACAAAATCTCAGCCTTCAGCACATTTTCTACCATAACAAACTCCTTGGAGGGCCCTTTGACGAGAAACTCTCAGAGCTTAAAGGTGTAAGAGAGCTTCTCAAATATATACTGCGACAGTTTCGCACTACAGGGTGAATGACTACTTCTAAACTAGTTCTAATCGGATGAATACTGGGACAGTTGATATCCACACTTGCACCAAAAGCGCCTAAGAACCAACAATGCTAAATGGTGTCAGCCAAGTGCCCGTAAATAGAATTGGAACTTGTACCTGCGCTAGTCCAGAACTTCCTACGTTCCTTTTCATTAGCAAATTCATGAGCTCTAGTGTCGAATCGGAGCACTACCTCTAAAGTAAGAGAGAGGGAGATCGCACTGTTAACCAAAGAACCAGCCTACATACATACATACTAAGAGTCTACAAAAATATTTCCTTACGAACAAACCTTCTTCCATGCCATCACATTTTCAAAACTGTAGAAACTCATTCTAAGGAAGTCTAAATATAAAAGCTTAAGCCAATTCGAAACTATCAAGGATATATCACAATGTTATCTAGTTTTGATGGCCTAAAAATTATAAATTTAACAATTTATGGTTGTTTTCGATTCATTTTATTGCATTTTTTCACAGTTTCATCAAATTTGGGCTTTCAGTTTTCAATCACTATCACAGATATTCGTAGATGTTATATATATAATCCGTTTATTTGCGGAGCAGATAGGCAGCGCTGTATGGGTAGGCGGAGTAGGCAGCGTAGGGCGCAGCATAGGCGGCATAAGGAGCCGCCGCATAAGCCGTATATGGAGCAGCATAAGCAGCATAAGGAGCAGCATAGGCAGCAGCGTAGGGTGAGGCAACCAAAGGAGCAGAGTATGCCAAAACACCGGGTTTCGCTTCAGCTTTAGGTTCAGCAGCAGCGAAGGCGAAGAGCACAACAAAACGAGAGCGAACTGTAAAGAAAGAGTATTTTGTAAAGGAAAAAGGATTTGTTTAATAAATATATATTTATGTAAATACATTAATGGGTAAACGTGGATCAAAGGATTTAAGGATATTCAAATGAGGAAACTTACGTTGACCATTTTATTGTTGGATTATTATTTTACTGCTGAATGGCAAAATTGAACTGATGGCCATAAGGCTTATTGGTTGGCTTTAAATACAACTTAATTCTGACTTGGTATATTTGTAGTTATTGTTGTTGTTTTGTGGTTTTGATTTGTTTACTTTTTCATTTTGTTACGACTTTGGTAGTTTAACAATGTGGACGAAGCACGTACATGTGCAGAAGGTTGAAACATGTGTGTGATTTGTGTTTAGCGTATCGCCTACAGAAGGAAGAACTAAATGAGAATGAATATGTACAAATATACCTTTTTAATTACATATTTATTAAGGTAGAAGAATATGAATTAGGATGTGACTATTGATATTTTCAGTTATTGAAAATACTATAAACTCTGGAGGTTTTATTTTTGCTATTGCTTTGTTTCTGAACATGAACAGAGCATAGAGCAGAGCCGTAGCACGAAAAAGTAATAGCATTTCTTATGCTCTGCTACGAACTGGGTCGTGTTGCAGAGCGGAGCAAATAGCAGAATAAAAACTGCAAACGAAATGCTCTTTGTAGTGAAGCGAGAGCAAACAAAAAATTAATTCTATTTGCTCTGTTGGGCATTGTTATGCCAATTGTATTTTATCGCGCTGCTACTTATCTACAACAACTTGGAATGCAATGTGGGAACAGAAGTGAGTCTCCCGATGCAATAATAATAACAACAAAAATTTTAAACTTTTTTCAAAGAGGCTGCAATAACCTCAAATTTTTATACTCAGCGTGCATATCATCGGCCTAAACACCCGCGCTGTTAGTTCTGCTTACTCCAAACTTGAAAAAGAGGTAAAGATGGGTTTGATGGTGAATGGGACAAACCGAAGTACCTGCTGTCATCGAGCAAAGAGTCAGCGCATATGCGCCTTGGCAACCACGCTACTGTTGGCAGCCACAATTTCGAAATAGTAAAAGACTTCGTTTATTTGGGAACCAGCATCAACACTAGCAACAACATCAGCACTGAAATCCAGCGAAGAATCAATCTTGCCAATAAATGCTACTTTGGACTAGGTAGGCAATTGAAAAGTAAAGTCCTCTCTCGGCGAACGAAAATCATACTCTACAAGTCACTTATCGTACCCGTCCTGCTATATGGGGCAGAAGCATGGACCATGACAACAGCAGATGAAGCGGCCTTGGGAGTGTTCGAGAGAAAAGTTCTTCGAAAGATTTATGGACCTCTACGCGCTGGCGATGGCGAGTACCGAAGAAGATTTAATGATGAGCTGTACGAGCTATACGCAGACATCAATATAGTCCAGCGAATTAAAACGCAGCGGCTGCGCTGGCTAGGCCATGTTATGCGAATGAAAGATGATGCTCCGGCCAAGAAAGTGTTTCTATCGGAACCCGCCTATGGAAGCAGAGGTAGAGGGCGGCCCCCACTCCGTTGGAAGGACCAGGTGGAAAACGATTTAAACTCCCTTGGTGTGACCAATTGGCGCCGGTTGGCGGAGCGAAGGAGCGACTGGCGCGCCTTGTTGGACGGGCCATAACCGTTTAGACGGTTAAGCGCCAATTAAGTAAGTAAGTAAGTGCTTTGCACACAGAGTATATTAACTTTGATGGGATTGGTTGTACAGGTATAAAGGAATCGAGATAGATATAGACTTCCATATATCAAAATCATCAGTATCCGTTAACACGATAACTTGAGTAAATATTGAGATATCTTCACCAAGTTTGGTACACGAGCTTATCTGGACCCAGAATAGATTGGTATTGAAAATTGGCGAAATCGGATGATAACCACGCCCACTTTTTATATATATAACATTTTGGAAAACACAAAAAACCTGATTATTTAGTAAATAATACACCTAGAATGTTGAAATTTGACGTGTTGACTGATATTGAGACTCTTGATAAAAATTTTGAAAACAATTTTAAAATGGGCGTGGCACCGCCGACTTGTGATAAAATCAATTTTACAATTATAATTAATCATAAATCAAAAATCGTTAAACCTATCGTAACAAATTCGGCAGAGAGGTTGCCTTTACTATAAGGAATGCTTTGAAGAAAAATTAACGAAATCTGTTAAGGACCACGCCCACTTATATATAAAAGATTTTTAAAAGGGTCGTGGACGAATAAAATAAGCTATATCTTTGCAAAAAAAGGTTTATATCAATGGTATTTCATTTCCCTAAGTGGATTTATAACAATAAATAGGAAAAACTTCAAATTTTTTAAAATGGGTGTGGCACCGCCCTTTTATGACTAAGCAATTTTCTATGTTTGGGAGCCATAACTCGAAGAAAAATTAACATATGTAATGAAATTGTGTACACATATTTTCCTTATAGCAGAAAGTATTTCTAGTAAAAATGGACGGGATCGGTTAAAGACCACGGCAACTCAGATATAAAACAATTTAAAAGGGTCGTAGACTAATAATAAGCTATAGCTTAGCAAAAATAGTTTTGAATCCATGATTTTCACTTATCAAGTTTTATTGTAAGAGGAAACTGGGGAGAAATTTTCTTTTTTCCAAACGGGCGGTCCCACGTGTTATGTAGAAAAGTAATTAACTGAAATGAAATGTACAATGAAGATCACGCTGAGTATATAATGTTCGGTTACACTCGAACTTAGACACCTTTACTGTTTATGTATGTAATTAGCGAGAGACAAAAATTGCAAAGTTTACAAACGGCGATAGTTACTAGGACATGTTTCTGAAATTCAATTCTTTATCAGCTTGCTTCTCGGAGCTGAGTATTGAACTCGAATCTCCAATATTCATACCAGTGTAAAGGCAGATGCCTTTAACCACTCGTAGAGACAAATTGCAAAGCGAGCAGCGTGCGCCATCTGGCGGATTTTTTGTACTTTTGTTGCATTGCCTTGGTCCCTCAGAACTATGTGTGAGGTTGCAATTTTATAGATAAACTTGAAGTTTGTGAAAACTTTATTGCAAAGATCCTCCGTTTGGTATGAAATTTCTAAATATCTCGCCCCGGGCGCCTCCTATCGTAATTTTCCCCCTTACCAAATACATTGACATCGGGTTATCAACTATGTACAAGGTTTTTATTAAGTTTGTAGCTCAATGGGGAAGTCTCTTAAAAATTTATCGTAAGATTCACTTCCATCAGTACGTTTTTTCGCAAATCTATATCTGTGCGACACCTAGCGAAACAATTATTCATATAAGTTGAACTCCGAACCACATATTAAATTTTATATCTCTAGATACCGGGAAGCTACTTAAAAAAGGTTTAAAAAATTCCAAATCTTGTACGAGCTTTCTAATTATCTTGACGCGCGCCACCTAGCGTATTTTTCTCTATTGTTTTGCATGTCAAGGTGTGCTGAGCTTTGTGTAGGTTTCGATTTCCGACTAATGAGAAGTTACATAAATATCGAAGCAAGATTCCATGCGCTCTAAATGGATTTTGTAAATACCTTCAAATATCGCCGTCCCTGCCTTATCTGGAAGAACTCTTTATCATAAATAATACCTTCCAGCACGGCCCTAAGCAATGTTCAAAGTTTCAGATTCCAAGGTTATTAGGTAGTCACCTAAAAGCCGATTTCAAGATTCCAAATCTCGTATGAATTTTTAAAATAACGCGACCCAGCGCCACCTAGCGGATATTTTTTTCCTTTTGTTGGATTGTCACTGTGACTTGAACTACGTGTAAAGTTAATTTTTCTACCTCAATCACTCTTTTCTTTTCCAACCATTTCTTAAATACCACGATCCCTGCCTCACCGCATGTTCCTCATGTTAACTGTCATAGAATTCTGTAGTCTGCTCCAAGTCTCAAGACTCTAGCTCCACGGTAAATTACTCAAAAATCTGTTGTAAGATTCCCGAGTATCGTATTGAGATTCGAGAAAAAACATGTAACGAAATTAGTATAAAGGAAGTAAAAGAAAGGACTGTAATATCTTTACAGTGCCCTATAATTTAGCCCGGCCATTGACAGCAGATGTAGGAGGTTCGGGTTGCAGGATCAAATGGTAGAGTATGTGTAGACTGTGTGCTTGTCCCAGCGCTTACCACACTAAAGTTCCAGTTATTGGCAGTGGCGCAATTTTCCGATCTAGAAGCTGCAAGTAGAGTGGGTCCTAGTAAACTTCGAATATTTGTGAAGCGGACAGAGCTATTTGATGACACAGGTCCTGGCTATTTGAGAGGGGTTTATAGTTTGGTCGTCGAACAAGATTTTGGTAGCATTATGGACACATTCAGTCGATGTGAGTTCTTTCCTTTGTATCTTTTTCCACCTCGTTTTCTGCGCTACCTAAACGTGGCTTCCCCTTCCCTTTGTTTTATCTCTTTTTCCATTTCCCCGCTTTCTCCTTTATCTACTTTCTACAGTGACTCTTTAATTCTTCGCTGCTGTTACTAACTTCCCTTTCTCTTTGTATTGCTTCCCGCTTTTCCTTCACACTCGCTTTTTCCTTTTTTTCTGTTCTACCCACCCTCCTTTCTCTAAGCCTCCCCAACCTTTATCTTATCCACTCCTTACCATTTGGTTCTTCTTCCACTTTTTATTTCTCCCTCTTTTCTTCTCTTTTTACTATCCCTTCTTTTTCTTCGACTCCCTCTCTACCCATCATTTACCTCTTTCTCCTCATAATCTTTCCATCCTTCCTATCATCTACTTCTTTTCTCTTCAAAATTTTTCATTATTTCCATTGACCCAACATCCTTGCGAGTTTCTTTCCCGTCAGCCTTCTTCTTAGTCTCAGTCCTCCACTATCCCTCGCCTTTCCAATCCTTACTACAGGTCTTCTTCTCTCCCTGTTTTTTTCCCAATTCCCTTCATTTACTCAGGCTCGTTTAACTCGACTGCAAAAAAATTTTAAAAGGCGGACATTAATTTTTAGGACTATTTTTCAAAAAGTTTTTGGAGCTCTTCTTTGAGGGTGTATTGAGGAAGAATTTTTGTAACACCTAATTCAGAGTGTTCAATACTTAATTTTTATGAATTGAATCTGAAAACTAATCCAACGAACTAAAATTATTTTCTCAGAAAAAAAAACACTCAACTATGGAGAAGTTAGTAAACTATCAACCAAAGAAATGCAATAAAAAGTTTAAGTTTTCGTTTTAAAATTTATTTTTGTTTTGTCCAATTAAGTTACGGTAAAATTTTGTCCTCTTCAATGTCAATCAGTGTAAATTGCTATCACAAGTTTCCTGCTGCAACTTTTCGCCTACTTGCGGAGCACATAAGCAGCGCTGTACGGATAAGCAGAGTATGCAGCGTAGGGAGAGGCATAGGGTGCAGCGTAGGCGGCGTAAGGAGCAGTATAAGCAGCGGCATAGGGTGCAGTATAGGCGCAGCGTAGGGTGAGGCAATCAAAGGAGCGGAGTACGCCAAAACACCAGGTTTCGCTGCAGCTTTAGGTTCAGCAGTGGAGAAGGCGAAGAGGGCGACGAAAGCGAGAGCGAACTGAAAAGTAAAGGAAAATAAATTTTTTGTTAGTGTTTGGATGATATTGATTAAACTGTAATTAAGTAAATTGTTGAGTGTGAATAAAAACTTACGTATTTGAACATTTTGATGATTTATTTTGTTGGTTTGTTGTTGAAGAGCAAAATTGAACTGATAATAATTTCGTTTATTGGTCGAGTTTAAATATAATTTTTGAATTGAAATATTTTTTGTGTAGGAGACAAGTTGCGACTTTTTGCTTCGACGTACGAGGTTAGCATTGGCTAATTTTTGGACTTAAAACAGACTACGGTAGAATTCATAAATATGCAACGCAGTCGAAATGAATTTAGTAAACGACCTTACTTTTAGGCGGACAAATGTATGTATGTATGCATGTAGATGCACATCGAAATTAGCTCATTACTAAGTTAAATCACGCGTCTTAATATAAAGTTTTAATTCATTAATTAAATTTAAGAATAAGCAGCCAAAAAGTATTGTGAACCGATAAAATGACGGCGTGACTGTATTTGTCTCAGTGAGTAGTGATACAACGATACGAGTATTGAGTGAGTAGTATCAATACTTTGCCAAAAAATAATCCAGTATTTCGTACTCGATGCTTTTTTCCAAGTACATACTTAGTAAAGTAAAGATAGTTTATCTCGATACTTTTCACCGATACTTTACCATGTGCCGATGGGTGTACATGCTTAAAATAAACAAAGTTCAGTTCGTTAACACCATAACTTGAGTATAAACTGAGATCATCGACAACGGTGGAATGGGAGACGATTTCTGTATGTTGTGGTGAAGAAAAGTATGTGTTTATTGTCTAGAATCACTAACTCCAACAAAATTATGAAAAGCTGCTAACTCCATAAAATTTCAGTACATTTTAACCTATCATGCAGTAGAGCTTTTTCATTCTACAGTGAAATTTTGGTGGATGAAGTTAGCAGCTTTTGCAGCATCTTCGACGATATATTGGTATTGAAAATGGTCGAAATCGGATTATATCCACGCCCACTTTCAAAAATGAAAAAAAGCAGGCTTTAACAAATACTGATGATGTGGGAAAACCTTAAAGGAAAATCGTTCTGATCCCCATCTATTTGGTTAATGTCTCCACAAAACGGTTAATGACATAAAAAAATACTTGACACGATTTACCTCGGAGGAGATTTAGACCGAGGTTCTCTTAATTTTCCTTACAGATTGAGGTGGCGAGATCTACATATTTTATGCCGATTCCGAACGGTACTCTGCAAGGCAGGCGAATTTACACTGGGATGCTTTTTATGGAAGAAATAAACTCGGAGTGCTTGCGAAAACCACTGCCGAGGGGCAAGCCCGTTTGAAAAACTTTTTCGGAACTGAACTTTTTTTTTAAATGCATACATAACCTACCTACTTGTTTTCTACTGATTTCAAAATATACGACCTCATTAAAAAAAATTTGGTAAAAATCCCGAAGAACTCACATGGATTGAGTATATTCTATACCTTTTACGGAGTATGAGTACCAGCATCGATACTTTGATCTGAGTATTTTATATGAGTACTCGGTATCGATACCTTTTGTAAAAGTTCTATCACTAGGGGTAAGATGCTGACGGATCAAATAGAAGAAAAGCCGTTCTGATCGATAAACGAACACCGAATTTTCCAAACAGCTTCATATCCCGTATAATGCCCAGATACTAGGAGTCCCGGGTAGCACCAGCTGCACTCCCCCAATCGAGCGCGGGTAAGTGAGTAAGTGACTACAATTAAAACCTATTTTTTTTCCTTTTCTCTCAGAAACACAGTCATTTATCCCCCATTTCAGGATTAATCCGTTAGTCATTAAATTATTTCTCATTCAACTTCTAAATCAAAATCTCTTTGCCGTTTGAGTAATTCACTTTTTAAATGGTTTTTATATTTTTACCTTTGACTTTGTTGCTTTCAATTGTCAATCATTTGGCATTAACGCTTTAATTACTTAAATTATCAAAAAGGATCAAAGCATCCACACAGTTCATCCTTTCTCACTCAATTGCATTGGGGTGGTCAATTAGCGCCCATCGCCGCAAGCTAAGCTACCGAACAAGGACAAATTATCGAAATTGCCTAAATGACAAGTTACAGTTCACCAGCAGCTGTTGTTGTGGCTTGTCATTATTGTAAATGTCAACTGAACGGTGCAATAAGGTTGAGTTAACAAAGTGCAACTGCCTCGTGCCTTTAAGCTTTTGTGATGCTTTTTGCATTTCTAATGATTTGTTTACCGACGACGACTATCTTGACAGTGCCTTTGTTGTTGTTGCGACAATTTTGTAAACAATATATCGAAGTTTCTGCTGTTATTGCGTGCCGTGGGTTTAAATAAGTTTGCTTGAATATGATAATGACTCGATAGCAAATCGATAGTTTTTCGATAACACGCCCGATAACAGTTTGATAACTCTTCAATAACAAATCGATAGCTTTTTAATTACTTTATCGATAACTTTTCGATGAATAATCCAAAACTTTTCAATAATAAATCGACAACATTTTGCTGACATATCGATAGTTTTATAATATATCGATAATTTTTGGTAACATATCGAAACCTTTTCGATAAATAATCTATAACTTTTCGATATTAAATCGATAGCTTTTCGATAACAAACCGATAACTCGTAGTTAAATCACAACATCATTGGCGTTTCTGCTGTCATTGTTATGAACATAAGCATCTGTTAGAATTATGATGTGCAACAAACAAGTTTGTTTGAAAACGATAAAAAATCGATAAAATTTTTATGGCATATTGTTTTGAAAACATATCGATAATTTTTGAACACATATCGAAAACTTTAATTAAAATAATCTATAAATTTTCGATACTAAATTAATAGCTTTTCGATAAAAAAACACAAAACATTGATAACTTTGTTTTCGATACAAATTTATAACACTTCGATAATTTGTTTATATCACGTCAATAACACGGGTCAACACAAAATTTGACTTTGTCTTCAAAGCATTAAATTTAAATTTTTTTAGTCGTAATACAAACAAAATATATGGCATGAAAAAGTTTGCTTTCTATTTAGGAAACCGCTGAACGTAATTTGTCAAAATCTGCGGTTTTTCATTTTTACTTTAAATGAAACAATTCAAATAAATATTTTTATTAAGTTTTAATATCGAAATAACTTACAATAAAGTGGAAAAAGATTTAAAAGTGTACACTTTTACTTTTTCTCTTATGTCCATAGGACTACCCCTCAATAAACCCCAAATATAGTCTCCCATTATATTTTCATTATATTGGCCTTGATAACGTTGTTCGATGAAGAGCCTAAAAGCTTTGCTTTATTATACCCAGAGTGCTTTGCACACAGAGTATATTAACTTTGATTTGGTAACGGTTGGTTGTACAGTTATAAAGGAATCGAGATAGATATAACTTCTCTATACAAAATCATCGGTATCGAGAAAAAATTTGATTGAGCCATGTCCGTCCGTCCGTCCTGTCCTTTAACACGATAACTTAAGTAAATATTGAGATATCTTCACCAATTGGCGACAAGAGCTTATCTGGAACCAGAATAGATTGGTACTGAAAATGAGCGAAATCGGATGATAACCACGCCACTTTTTATATACATAACATTTGGAAAACACAACAAGCCTGATTAGTTAGTAAATAATACACATAGAATGTTTAAATCGACGTGTGGACTGATATTGAGACTCTTGATAAAAAATTTGGACATTTTTATACTCAGTGAGCAGGAGCTCACAGAGTATATTAAGTTTGATTGGATAACGGTTGGTTGTACATATATAAAGGAATCGAGATAGATATAGACTTCCATATATCAAATAATCAGGATCGAAAAAAAATTTGATTGAGCCATGTCCGTCCCGTCGTCCGTCCGTCCGTCCGTTAACACGATAACTTGAGTAACTTTGAGGTATCTTGATGAAATTTGGTATGTAGATTCCTGGGCACTCATCTCAGATCGCTATTTAAAATGAACGATATCGGACTATAACCACGCCCACTTTTTCGATATCGAAAATTTCGAAAAACCGAAAAAATGCGATAATTCATTGCCAAAGGCGGTTAAAGCGATGAAACTTGGCAGATGGGTTGACGTTATGACACAGAATAGAAAATTAGTAAGATTTTGGACAATGGGCGTGGCACCGCCCACTTTTACAAGAAGGTAATTTAAAAGTTTTGCAAGCTGTAATTTGGCAGTCGTTGAAGATATCATGATGAAATTTGGCAGGAACGCTACTACTATTACTATATATGTGCTAAATAAAAATTAGCAAAATTGGATGAAGAACACGCCCACTTTTTAAAAAAAATTTTTTTTAAATTCAAATTTTAACAAAAAATTTAATATCTTTACTGTATATAAGTAAATTAAGTCAAAATTCAACTCCTGTAATGATATGATGCAACAAAATACAAAAATAAAAGAAAATTTCAAAATGGGCGTGGCTCCGCCCAGTTTCATTTAGTTTGTCTAGAATACTTTTAATGCCATAAGTCGAACAAAAATTTACCAATCCTTCTCAAATTTGGTAGGGACATAGATTCTATGACGGTAACTGTTCTCTGTGAAAATGGGCGAAATCGGTGGAAGCCACGCCCAGTTTTTATACACAGTCCACCGTCTGTCCTTCCGCTCGGCCGTTAACACAATAACTTGAGCAAACAACGATATATCTTTACTAAACTTAGCCCACCTACTTATCTGAACTCACTTTATCTTGGTATAAAAATGGCCGAAATCCGACCATAACCACGCCCACTTTATCGATATCGAAAATTACGAAAAATGAAAAAAATGCCATAATTCTATACCAAATACGAAAAAAGGGATGAAACATGGTAACTGGATTGGTTTATTGACGCAAAATATAACTTTGGAAAAAACTTTGTAAAATGGGTGTGACACCTACCATATTAAGTAGAAGAAAATGAAAAAGTTCTACAAGGCGAAATCAACAGCCCTTGGAATCTTGGCAGGAATACTGTTAGTGGTATTGCATATATAAATAAATTAGCAGTACCCGACAGATGATTTTCTGGATCACCTGGTCCACATTTTGGTCGATATCGCGAGAACACCTTCACATATACATCTAAGGGCCACTCGCTTTTAAAACCCTCATTAATACCTTTAATTTGATATCCATATCGTACAAACACATTCTAGAGTCACCCCTGGCCCACCCTAATGGCGATATCTCGAAAAGGCGTCCACCTATAGACCTAATGCCCACTCCCTCTTAAAATGCTCAGTAACACCTTTCGTTTGATACCCATATCGTACAAACATTCTAGAGTCACCTCTGGCCCACCCTAATGGCGATATCTCGAAAAGGCGTCCACCTATAGACCTAATGTCCACTCCCTCTTAAAATGCTCAGTAACACCTTTCGTTTGATACCCATATCGTACAAACATTCTAGAGTCACCCCTGGCCCACCCTATTGGCGATGTCTCGAAAAGGCGTCCACCTATAGACCTAATGCCCACTCCCTCTTAAAATGCTCAGTAACACATTTCGTTTGATACCCATATCGTACAAACATTCTAGAGTCACCCCTGGCCCACCCTAATGGCGATATCTCGAAAAGGCGTCCACCTATAGACCTAATGCCCACTCCCTCTTAAAATGCTCAGTAACACCTTTCGTTTGATACCCATATCGTACAAACATTCTAGAGTCACCCTTGGCTCCACCTTTATGGCGATATCTCGAAAAGGCGTCCACCTATAGAACTAAGGATTACTCCCTTTTAAAATACTCATTACCACCTTTCATTTAATACCATATCGTACAAACACATTCTAGAGTCACCCTGGCCCACCCTAATGGCGATATCTCTAAAAGGCGTCCACCTATAGACCTAATGCCCACTCCCTCTTAAATGCTCAGTACACCTTTCGTTTGATACCCATATCGTACAAACATTCTAGAGTCACCCTTGGTCCCACCTTTATGGCGATATCTCGAAAAGGCGTCCACATATAGAACTAAGGATTACTCCCTTTAAAATACTCATTACCACCTTTCATTTGATACCCATATCGTACAACACATTCTAGAGTCACCCCTGGCCCACCCTAATGGCGATATCTCGAAAAGGCTCCACCTATAGACCTAATGCCCCACTCCCTCTTAAATGCTCAGTAACACCTTTCGTTTGATACCCATATCGTACAAACATCTAGAGTCACCCCTGGCCCACCCTAATGGCGATATCTCGAAAAGGCGTCCACCTATAGACCTAATGCCCACTCCCTCTTAAAATGCTCAGTAACACCTTTCGTTTGATACCCATATCGTACAAACATTCTAGAGTCACCCCTGGCCCACCCTAATGACGATATCTCGAAAAGGCGTCCACTTATAGACCTAATGCCCACTCCCTCTTAAAATGCTCAGTAACACCTTTCGTTTGATACCCATATCGTACAAACATTCTAGAGTCACCCTGGCCCACCCTAATGGCGATATCTCGAAAAGGCGTCCACCTATAGACCTAATGCCCACTCCCTCTTAAAATGCTCAGTACACCTTTCGTTTGATACCCATATCGTACAAACACATTCTAGAGTCACCCCTGGCCCACCCTAATGACGATATCTCGAAAGGGCGTCCACTTATAGACCTAATGCCCACTCCCTCTTAAAATGCTCAGTAACACCTTTCGTTTGATACCCATATCGTACAAACATTCTAGAGTCACCCTTGGTCCACCTTTATGGCGATATCTCGAAAAGGCGTCCACCTATAGAACTAAGGATTACTCCCTTTTAAAATCACTCATTACCATCTTTCATTTGATACCCATATCATACAACACATTCTAGAGTCACCCCTGGCCCACCCTAATGGCGACATTTCGAAAAGGCGTCCAGCTATAGACCTATTGCCCACTCCCTCTTAAAATGCTCAGTAACACTTTTCGTTTGATACCCATATCGTACAAACAAATTCTAGAGTCAGCCCTGGTCCACCTTTATGGCGATATCCCTAAATGGCGTCCATCCATAGAACTATGGCCTACTCTCTCTTAAAATACTCTTTAATACCTTCCATTTGATACACATGTCATACAACCACATTCCAGGGTTCCCTAGGTTCATTTTCCTACATGGTGATTT
This sequence comes from Eurosta solidaginis, assembly GCA_029619165.1. Taxonomy (NCBI): domain Eukaryota; kingdom Metazoa; phylum Arthropoda; class Insecta; order Diptera; family Tephritidae; genus Eurosta; species Eurosta solidaginis. Next base: position 49,984 of record JARSSU010040734.1, read on the forward strand.
TCCTTATTTTGTCTCCATAGCTCTCAACTGAGTATGTAATGTTTGGTTGCACCCGAACTTAGCCTTCCCTACTTGTTTTAAAATGGGGGTGGCACCCCCCACTGTGATAAAATCAATTTAACAAATATTATTAATCATAAATCAAAAATCGTTAAACCCATCGTAACAAAATTTGGCAGAGAGGTTGCCTTTACCACAAGGAATGCTTTGAAGAAAAATTAACGAAATCGTTTAAGGGCCCTGCCCACTTTTATATAAAAGATTTCTAAAAGGGTCGCGGACGAATAAAATAAGCTATATCTTTGCAAGAAAGAGCTCTATATCAATGGTATTTCATTTACATCAGCTCCACAAGAAATAGCAATACTTTGTTTTTGGTCACGCCCTTTTTCAAGCTCTGATATTTGCGCCCCTCCAAAACAAGATGTAGCTCGTAGCAAATCATAATAAATGCTATCACTTTTTTATATAAAGGCTCTGCCCTATGCTCTGTTCATGTTCAGAGCCGGAGCAGTAGCAGATCATATTTTTCGCTGCCCCTGCTATCGTGGAGTACCAAATGCCAACGCTGGATATTACTTACCAATTTGTATTTAATAAGTATTAATTGTAGGCATAAAGGGTTATATACAGATAGGTATGAGTGAACTTATGAAATAAATAAAAAGATACAAAATTGTAAGCACTTCTTTTCGTTTTTGTACTTCCTTGCTGATCTGAACTAAATGGGAAGTTTCGAGATTGTTTTTCTAAATTCTTCGCTCCGTGCGCCTCCCAGCGGAACATGGCATAGTTTTTGCAGTCTCTTCTAAAAAGTTTAAAATTTCAAGGTTCTCGCTTTCATGGAATTTAATTAGAATCTATCGAGAGATTCAACATATCGTATGGTTTTTTTTATTATCTCGATCCGTGCGCTATATGACGGAATTTTTTGTACTTTTGTTGCATTGGCTTGGTCCTCAGAGTTATATGTGAGGTAGCAATTTTATAGATCAATTTGAAGTTTGTGAAAACTTTATTGCAAAGATCCTCCGCTTGATATGAAATTTCTAAATATCTAGCCCCGGGCGCCACCTATCGTAATTTTCCCCCTTACCAAATACATTGACATCGGGTTATCAACTACGTGTAAGGTTTTTATTAAGTGTGTAGCTCAATGGGAAGTCACTTAAAAATTTATCGTAAGATTCCCTTCCATCCGTACGATTTTTCGCAATATCTATATCTGTGCGACACCTAGCGAAACAATTATTCATATGAGTTGATCTCCGAACCACATTTTAAATTTTATATCTCTAGATACCGGGAAGCTACTTAAAAAAAGGTTTACAAAATTCCAAATCTTGTACGAGTTTTCTAATTATCTGAGCAGAGCTCACAGAGTATATTAATTTTGTTCACATAACGGTACCCTGTAACGGCATAAACAAATCGAGATAGATATAGACTTCTATATATCAAAATAATCTGGGCGAAAAAGGAAATTCAGTTAGCCATGTCCGTCCGTCCGTAAACACGATAACTTGAGTAAATTTTGGGGTATCTTGATGAAATTTGGTATGTAAGTTTCTGGGCACTCATCTCAGATCGCTATTTAAAATGAACGAAATCGGATTATAACCACGCCCACTTTTTCGATATCGAAAATTTCGAAAAACCGAAAAAGTGCGATAATTCATTACCAAAGACAGATAAAACGATGAAACTTGGTATGTGCGTTGACCTTATGACGCAGAATAGAAAATTAGCAAATTTTGGACAATGGGTGTGGCAACGCCCATTTTTAAAAGAAGGTAATTTAAAGGTTTTGCAAGCTGTAATTTGGCAATCGTTGAAGATATCATGATGCGATTTGGCAGGAACGTTACTCATATTACTATATGTGTTCTAAATAAGAATTAGCAAAATCGGATGACGCGCACGCCCACTCTTTAAAACAATTTTTTAAAGTCAAATTTATATCATGTCAAATTTAATATCTTTAAAAGTATATAAGTAAATTATGTCAACATTCAACACCAGTAATGAAATGGTGCAGCGAAATACAAAAATTGAAGAAAATTTCAAAATGGGCGTAGCTCCGCCCTTTTTCATTTAATTTATCTATTACCAATCCTTGTGAAATTTGGTAAGGGCATAGCTTCTATGACGATACGTATTTTCTGTGAAAATGGTTGAAGCCACGCCCAGTTTTTATACACGGTCGACCATCTGTCCTTCCGCTCGGCCGTTAACATGATAACTAGAGCAAAAGTGATATATCTTTACTAAACTTAGTTCACGTACTTATTTGAACTAACTTTATCTTGGTATTAAAAGTGGGCGAAATACGACCACGAGCACGCCCACTTTTTCGATATCGAAAATTTCGATAAATGAAAAAATTCCATAATTCTATACCAAATACGAAAAAGGGATGAAACATGGTGATGGATTGACGCAAAATATAACTTTAGAAAAAACTTTGTAAAATGGGTGTGACACCTACCATATTAAGTAGAAGAAAATGCAAAAGTTCTGCAGGGCGAAATCAAAAGACCTTGGAATCAAGGAATACTGTTGGTAGTAATGCATACTATATAACTAAATAAGCGATACCGGACAGATAATGTTCCGGGTCACCCTGGTCCACATTTTGGTCGATATTTCGAAAACGCGTTCACATATACTACTGAGGGCCACTCCCTTTCAAAACCCTCATTAATACTTTTAATTTGATACCCATAGAGTCACCTCGTCCACCTATAGAACTAAGGCCCACTCCCTTTTAAAATACTCATTAACACCTTCCATTTGATACCCATGTCATACAAGCACATTCCAGGGTTACCCTAGGTTCATTTTCCTAAATGGTGATTTTCCCTTATTTTGTCTCCAAAGCTCTCAGCCGAATATGTAATGTTCGGTTACACCCGAACTTAGACTTCCTTACTTGTTTTGCATTGTCAAGGTGAGCTGAGCTTTGTTTATGGTTTCGAAATTCTGACTTAATGAGAAGTTACATATATCTCAGTCCCTGCCTTATCTAGAAGAACTTTTTATCCTGAATAATACCTTCCAATACCGCCTTAAGCAATGTTCAAGGCTTCAGACTCCAACGTTATCGAGTAGTCACGTAAAAGCCGGTTTTAAGGTTCCAAATCTCGTATGAATTTTTCAACTAACGCGAGCCAGCGCCACCTATCGGAGATTTTGTAAGATTCCCGAGATTATATTGAAATTCGAGAAAAACATGTAACGAAATTAATATAAAGGAAGTAAAAAGAAAGAACTGTAATATTTTACAGTGCCCTATAATTTAGTTCGGCAAGTGACAGCAGATGTAGGAAGTTCGGGTTGCAGGATCAAACTGGTTGAGTGTGTGTAAATTGTGTCCTTGTCCTGCGATCGCCACATTAAGGTTCCAATTATTCGCAGTGGCACAATTTTCCGATCTAGAAGCTGCAAGTAGAGTGGATCCTAGTAAAATAAATAATGTAAGGCGCGATAACCTCCAGAGAGATTTTAGGCCGAGCTTCTCTTCCAATTTGCGTCGTGCTCCTCTGGATTTTCCCTACAAATTGGCCGGACGGGACCTACATGTTTTATGCCGACTCCGAACGGCATCTGCAAGGCAGATGAGTTTTCACTGAGAGCTTTTCATGGCAGAAATACACTCGAAGCGCTTGCCAAACACTGCCGAGGGGCGACCCCGCTGGCCGGGTCCTAGTGGGTCCTAGTACCCTTCGAATATTTGTGAAGCGGACAGAACTATTTGATGACATAGGTCTAGGCTATTGAGAACGATTTATAGTTCGATCGTTGAGCACGATTTTGGTACCATTATGGACACATTCAGTAGATGTGAGTTCTTTCCTTTACATCGTCTTCCACCTCATTTTCTACGCTACCTAAACGTGGCTTCCCCTTCCATTTGTTTTTTCTCTTTTTCCATTTCCCCGCTTTCTTCTTTATCTACCTTCTACAGTGACTCTTAATTCTTCGCTGCTCTTACTAACTTCCTTTTCCGTTCTCTTTCCCGCCCAACTTCTCTTTGTATTGCTTTCCGCTTTTCCACCCCCTTTCGCTAAGCCTCCCCAACTTTAGATTCCTCTTCCCCTCTTGTTCCGAACTTATGCTTTCCTTCTTCCTGTACGATCCCTTCATTTGTCCTTTGCCGTTCTCCTTCCTTTTCCTCTTATCCCACTCCCTTACCATTTGATTCTTCTTCCAGTTTTCATTGCTCGTTCTTTTCTTCTTCTTTTTACTCTCCCTTCTTTTTCTTCTACTCTCTCTCTTCTCTCATTTACCTCTTCTCTCCTCATAATCTTTCCATCCTTCCTATCATCTACTTCTTTTCTCTTCAAAATTTTGCATTCCTTTCCATTTGACCCAACCATCTTTGCGAGTTCTTTCCCATTATCCTTTTTTTTAGTCTCAGTCCTCCACAATCCCTCTCCCTCACCCTTCCAATCCTTGCTACAGGTCTTCGTCTCCCCTGTTTTTCTCCCAGTTCCCTTATTTACTGAGACTTGTTTAACTCGACTACATAACAAATTTTTAAGGAGGCCATTCATTTTTAGGACTATTTTTCGATCATTTTTGGAGCTCTTCTTTGAGTGTGTATTGAGGAAGAATTTTATAGCACCTAATTCAGAGTGTTCAATACTTCAGTTTTATGAATCGAATCTGAAAACGAATCCAACCGAACTAAAATTATTTTCATAGAAAACAAAAACAGTTAACTATGGAGAAGTTAGTAAACTATCAACCAAGAAATGCAATAAAAAGTTTAAGTTTTCGTTTTAAATTTTAAATTTTTATTTTTGTTTTGTCCAATTAAGTTACGGTGAAATTTTGTCCTCTTCAATGTGAATCAGTGTAAATTGCTATCACAAGTTTCCTGCTGCAACTTTTCGCCTACTTGCGGAGCACATAAGCAGCGCTGTACGGATAAGCAGAGTATGCAGCGTAGGGAGAGGCATAGGGTGCAGCGTAGGCGGCGTAAGGAGCAGCATAAGCAGTGGCATAGGGTGCAGTATAGGCGGCAGCGTAGGGTGAGGCAATCAAAGGAGCGGAGTACGCCAAAACACCAGGTTTCGCTGCAGCTTTAGGTTCAGCAGCGGAGAAGGCGAAGAGGGCGACAAAAGCGAGAGCGAACTGAAAAGTAAAGGAAAATAAATTTTTTGTTAGTGTTTGGATGATATTGATTAAACTGTAATTAAGTAAATTGCTTGAGTGTGAATAAAATCTTACGTATTTGAACATTTTGATGATTTATTTTGTTGGTTTGTTGTTGAAGAACAAAATTGAACTGATAATAAATTCGTTTATTGGTCGAGTTTAAGTATAATTTTTGAATTGAAACATTTTTTGTGTAGGAGACAGTTGCGACTTTTTGCTTCGACGTACGAGGTTAGCATTGGCTAATTTTTGGATTAAAAGAGACTACCGGCTAGGAAATGCATAAAATATGCAACGCAGTTGAAATGAATTTAGTAAACGACCTTACTTTTAGGCGGACAAATGTATGTATGTATGCATGTAGATGCACATTCGAAATTAGCTCATTACTAAGTTAAATCACGCGTCTTAATATAAAGCTTTAATTCAATTAATTAAATTTAAGAATAAGCAGCCAAAAAGGATTGTCAACCGATTAAAATGACGGCGTGACTGTATTTGTCTCAGACGATTGCCTTTCATTAATGTATGTACTGAACTTCACTGTTACAATTTTTTGGATCTACTTAGCTCAGAGAACACTAAGCTAGGGAGAATGAGTTATTTTGAAGAGCAACGGGGTTAGTAATAGTTATACAAATAGTTTAGAAGAAACTACTGTATACATTTATTTTATTTTATTGTTTTTTGCAAAAGATGGTATTTTTAAAATATTTTATCTTCTTTGCAACTCAACCACGCCGTAAAAGCTGTGCTGATTTGAATGAAGGTGAGTACATAACTCATAGTCAGAAAGGACCTCCTCCCACAATCTGTGGCATTCTGATCCACAGGCGGACAGCAGGGTTGAGTAGTGATACAACGATCGAGTACTGAGTGAGTAGTATCGATACTTTGCCAAAAAATACTCGAATATTTCGTAATCGATGCTTTTTTCCAAGTACATACATAGTAAAGTATCGATACTTTACCTCGATACTTTTTCCCGATACTTTACCATATGCCGATGGTGTACATGCTTAGAATAAACAAAGTTCAGTTCGTTAACACCATAGCTTGAGCATAAACTGAGATCATCGATAACGGTGGAATGGGAAACGATTTCTGTATGTGGTGGTGAAAGAAAAATATGTGTTTATTGTCTAGAATCACTAACTCCAACAAAATTATGAAAAGCTGCCGACTCCATAACATTTCAGTACATTTTAACCTATCATGCAGTAGAGCTTTTTCATTCTGCAGTGAAATTTTGGTGGATGAAGTTAGCATCTTTTGCAGCATCTTCGACGATATATTGGTATTGAAAATGGTCGAAATCGGATTATATCCACGCCCACTTTCAAAAATGAAAAAAAGCAGGCTTTAACAAAATACTGATGATGTGAGAAAACCTTAAAGGAAAATCGTTCTGATCCCCATCTATTTGGTTAATGTCTCCACAAAACGGTTAATGATATAAAAAAATACTTGACGCGATTTACCTCGGAGGAGATTTAGACCGAGGTTCTCTTCCAATTTGCGACGTGTTTTTTTAGTTTTCCTTACAGGTTGAGGTGGCGAGATTTACATATTTTATGCCGATTCCGAACGGTACTCTGCAAGGCAGGCGAATTTACACTGGGATGCTTTTTATGGAAGAAATACACTCGGAGAGCTTGCGAAACCACTGCCGAGGGGCAAACCCGATTGAAAAACTTTTTCCGAGCTGAACTTTTTTTTACTTATTGTTAAAAAATCATGAGCTTAACACCGGCTTATAATAATTGAATATTCAACTATTATGTTGTTCTAAGAGAAACTGAAAATAAAGAAAGAAACATTTACTGGCATATTGCGATAGTACTATTTCGAAAACCGCCACGAATTCATCGTTAGGCAACGAAAAAGAAACTTTACAAAAACAAAATCTACATACACACAAATTAGTAGAGGCAGAATGTATCAGTTGTGTTGTTAGGGTAGAAATAAGATAAACTGAATTAAGCAAGCATACAAATAGAAGGAGGATAGCCTAGTGGTTAAGGCAACTGCAGTTTCACCGTGTGATTCGCGGTTTGAATCTCGGTGAAACCTTTGATAACATTACGAATTTGCCTCACGGTTCGCGTTTTCGAAATGGTACCATCGCAATATGCCAGTAAATGTTTCTTTCTTTCTTTTCAGTTTTCTCTTAGAAAAACATAATAGTTGAATATTCAATTATTATAAGCCGGTGTTAAGCTCATGAATTCTTACCCATATGATCCCAAGCAAATTTTTTTTTCGCGTATTTGAATGAAACTTGTAGATTAGGGTAAAAATGGGTCGCTGAATTCATATTTGTGGTCAACATTTTTTTAGAAATTTTAGTTTTCGAGATATGAAGTGTTCGATTAATCGAACACTGGGCACAAGTAGGTGCTTTTTTTTTAATTTTTTTTATCTGGTTATTGCTTCAGCTGAGTAAAAAAAACTAAATTATTTCAAGGTAACGATTTATTAAGTAACTTTTAAAAGGACATAACAAGTTAATATATTGTTCAAGTTTACTTTTTTAAATGGTATGACTCAAAACAATGGGTGTGTAGTGCAATGTTACATCTCTTGCATATGTAAGAACTAGGCTTGTGGCACAATTTGCATCTCCATTTTTTTATTATTTTCGATTTTCACAATGAAGTGCTGTCCGGCAAGTTTCGGGATATTTTTAGGATGAATATCCTTTGAAGATCCTGGTAAAAAATCAAGGTCACTCTGTTCGTCTTCTGCGGCGTTTCCGACGTATTCATCATCAGCGGTCATTATAAGAGAATAAGCAATTTGCACACGGAAGTTTTTCTGATGCAGGATGCTTTTCTTATAAACTCGACGAGAAAAACAGTCAAGTTTCCATGCGTTTACAAAAGCAGAATTTAATAGAGAAATCCATTAAGGCCAATACCATTTTTTGGATCGAATCGCAATGTAATAGTTCTGGGCGGCATTGTCGTGAAGTTCCACTCCCCCCATACCCATATTATAATTTTTAAGTAGCTGAGGCTGGTTGTAGTTAGCATATCCTCCAGGTTGAACAATTTCCCCACAAGCGCTTACTTTTTGCTTCTTCCACCTTTTTACAGGCATCATTGGCATGATTTGCTCGAAGTTTGTGGCAATCGTAACCTCGCTATTGTCCTGCCAACAACAAACCAAAATCTTATTGCTGTTATCTTATTGCTGTTATCAAATTGGTCATGATTGCCCCTCTCCAACTGCCCTCCAGTTTTAAGTTGTGCACCTCCAATACGATTTGCCCGTACGGTGCCAGTTGTGCAGAGACTTTTCTCAGATAATAGGCACATTATGTAGTAGGACGTAAAAAAAATGTCAAAGTATACCATATGACTACTTGGATACTCAATGTTTTCAGCAACCGTAAAACCACATCTGCTCCCAATCCAAGCTGCTTGTCGTATTTATCGGCTGCTCCAGCATATGGTATACAATTATAAAGGTAGCCAGAAGCCGAACACAGACACCACAATTTGTAGCCGAAAGGAATGGGTTTCCCACGTATGAACATTTTGCAAGAATGACGCCCAAAGTATGGAACCATTTATTCATCGATTGAAAGCGTCTCCTCCCAAACACCAAATTGCATAAATTATGCGTTCATAACTTCATACAATGGTCTTACCTAAGTAAACAGAATACAGTTTATAAGCAAATCATACAAAATGAAAAAAAACTTGATTAAAGTACCTTGGCAATTTTATCTGTGTAATGAAGATTGTAGTTGTTCCCGAAATGGATGAACCTCTTGATATCTTGAAAACGATTCCTGGACATGCATACTTTCACGATAGGTACTCTTAATGTTGGGTTTGTTGACCAATAGTCCCGAGTTGTCGGCAAAGTATAATATCCTGATAAAATTAAAATACCAAGAAATCGCTCAAAGCAACTTGATCAATGAGAAAGTGGTCGTTTTTCTGTCGAGCATGTCTATTTGTTTCTTTGATAATCATGTCAAGGACTTCGTTATCAAAAAAGAGTGAAAACAGTTCCAATGTGGTTTTGTTTTGGAAGCTTTCTGCCAAATTTTTTTTAACATCATCCAATGGCTCGGTTGTAGGGGAAATATCATATTCGAATGTCCCGTCACGGTTTTTTCTCTGCACCCACTTGGGCTTACTAAAAGCTGATAAGGGCTTATATTTTTTAACTGGGGTTGCATTTGTCTCAATGCGCTGCCTTTTGGAGGGATTTTCTGTGTCAGGTGGTATTGTATCTGACCAAATTTCGATACCAATGACGGCGTTTTCTTCGATATGGTCATTTTATTCATACTAAATTTGAACACGTGCTTATAGTTATTCCGACTAAAACATTTCTACGCAATTGAACAAACGGTAAATACATTTCAAATTGCAACCGAATTCAAAGAGGAAAAAAATGCTGAATTGTGTCCAGCGTTCGATTAATCGAACACCTAACTTCATACAGGGACCGGTATATTAAATTTGCAAACACGAAAACTTCAGCTCATTCGCAGCAAACCTTATACCAGGTTTTCATATTTTCTAATTCTCTTTAATTAAAATAATTCTTTTTAAAACATGCTAAAATTAGTGAGTTTTTATTATGCTCTGTGAAAAGATTGGGTGATGGTCAGAAAAAATAATTGTTCATAATAATGAAGAAAACACTCCAAACCAACATAAAACGACATAATTTCGTATCTCACTTTTAAAGATAACCCCTGGAAAAATTGCAAAAAACAGTAAAAATTACTGTTCGATTATTCGAACAATGGGACGATATGGGTTAATAATAAGTATAGATTGTACACACCATTAAACAAATGAACTTTTTTTTAAATGCCATAAGTCGCCCATACATAATCTGTCTTACTTATTTTCTACTGATTTCATAACAAATGACCTCATTGAAAAAAAAATCTTCACATTTGGTAAAAATCGCGAAGGACTCACTTGGATTGAGTATATTCTATACCTTTTAATGAGCATGAGTACCAGCATCGATACTTTGATCTGAGTATTTTATATGAGTACCGGTATCGATACTTTTTGTAAAAGTTCTATCACTAGGGGTGAGATGCTGACGGATCAAATAGAAGAAACGGCGTTCTGATCGATAAACGAACACCGAATTTTCCAAACAGCTTCATATCCCGTATAATGCCAATATACTTAGGACTTCCGGGTAGCACCAGCTGCACTCCCCCAATCGAGCGTGGGTAAGTGAGTAAGTGGCTACAATTAAAACCTATTTTTTTCCTTTTCTCTTAGAAACAAAGTCATTTATCACCCATTTCAGAATTAATCCGTTAATCAATTAAATTGTTTCCCATTTAACCTCTACATCAAAATCTCTTTGCCGTTTGAGTAATTCACTTTTTAAATGGTTTTTATACCTTCACCTTTGAGTTTGTTGCTTTCAATTGTCAATCATTTGCATTAACGCTTTTAATTACTTAAATTACCAAAAAGCATCCACACAGTTCATCCTTTCTCCCTCAATTGCATTGGGGTGGTCAATTAGCGCCCATCGCCGCAAGCTAAGCTATCGAACAAGGACAAATTATCGAAATTGCCCAAAGAGTTCAGCAGCTGTTGTTGTGGCTAGTCATTATTGTAAATGTCAACTGAGCGATGCAATAAGGGTTGAGTTTACAAAGTTCAACTGCCTCGTGCCTTTAAGCTTTTGTGATGCTTCTTGCATTTCTAATGAAAGCGCTAGCAGTGATTTGGTTAGCGTTCTACTTGTTACAACGACGACGGCTATCTTGACAGTGTCTTTGTTGTTGCTGCGACTATTTTGTAAACAATATGTCGAAGTTTCTGCTGTTATTGCGTGCAGTTGGGTTATATAAGTTTGCTCGAATATGATAATGACTCGATAACAAATCGATAACTTTTCGATTACAGGAAATTGGTAACCATTCGATAACAAATTGATTACTTATCGTTAACTTTTCGATGCAAATTCTCAATAAAAAATCGATAATATTTTGATGACTTTTGTTTTGATAACATATCGATAATTTTTGATCACATATCGAAACCTTTTAATTAAATAATGTATAACTTTTCGATATTAAATCGATAGCTTTTCGATAAAAAATCGATAACTCGTCGATAAAAAATTATAAAAACATTGAGGACCTTTGTTTTCGATAGCATATTTATAACACTTCAATAATTTGTCTATATCTCGTCAATAATACACCTATAACAAACTGTTCGTTAACAAATTGATAACAAGACGTCTGGTTTCGGTTCCGGCTTTGTTTTTGACTTCTTATCTTTCCTTCATCGATTTGCTTTTCTGTCTTCGTTAATTTCGATTAATTGATTTGCTATCTGATTTCACTCATACCACGAACATTGTTCCCACATTACGTTACAGTGTAGTGATTACACTTACACTTACATTCTAGACTCCCCCTTTACCGTGAACAAAGATATTTACACATCAATAAAGTAAATACTGCTCTTGCTCAAAAGAAAGACACGTAACTTAACCTAACTTTTTCCCATTGAGTTTCTATTTTATTTGCTGTTTAAAAATATGAATGTGTGTAACAATCATAAAGGTTAAATTATAACGGCGCCAGCTGTCCGTAGTCATTGACCTATTCGAGGTGACATAATCGACCGTAAAGCGAATTACAAAGTGAAAGTACTAGACAGAGAGACAACAAGCACAGGCTTAACATGACACAAAATGGAATTTCGATTTGTTTTGGCCAAAGCATCGTTCACACACACACAATCACACAAAGGAGAAATAAGTACTTACTCTTGTTTGATATTTGCTTTGTGAACTAAAATAACTGAACAATGCGAAAACGAGGGTAAATCTTTTTCATGGGTGGTATTGGCGTAGACACAATTACAAAAATATCTATTATCTGTGTAGCCATTCAGCGTGGAGAATCGTAAATATTTATCCATTTGATTGGCAATAGCTCTTTTTTTAATTTTCATAATTGCTTTGATGTGATTAAGTTGCCAGAAATTTTGGTGCTTTGCTTTGTGGTCGGAGAGAGTGGGTGGCTTTGCTCGTGGGTGGTTGTGTTTACTTATGAAAGTTGGCTCAGTACAATGGTTGTACCATATACTTACAAATAAATGACGGTCAAAAAATATGTCTTCATTTTACCAAGTTGTTTACTGGATTTTCCCTTTACATATAATGGACCTTCCAAGAAAGGAACAGGATGACCATTTTGGGCCATTTTTACCATCTATAGTTGGTAACTTGTCTATAGGTTATCGAAACTCCACCATTTATATATAAGTTCTCGATTAACCATATTCAGTTAGTCACTTATCCTTGATTTATCCGAAATTCTCGTTTTCTGTGTGCTAACTTAACCGTCTATTGTCAGTTAAGCGCAAGGCAAAGTGTAAACAGAAGTCCACCTTTTTGGTGATTTCCGCGTCATTCGCAATAGATTTTTGCAATTTTTACTACAAAATATTCACAATTATCGATTTTATTAGGGGGGTTGGGGGTCACCTTGTTTTAGGGAAAACTAAAATGCTAAATGGATCTATCTGAAGGATTCCTGTCGTACAGTTAAATTTTAACTTAACTATCGCCAGTTTTGGTTTTGCTTCCGTTTTCAGTATTTCGGTTTTAATTATGCTCTCAGTTCCAGTCTCGGTTTCTGTTTAGAATCTTTTTCGATTTTGGCATCGGTTTCAATTGCTTTTTTGTTTTGTTTTTGCTATTAGTTGCGGTTTCTGTTTCGTTTGCACTTCGCATTTCTCTTCCAGCAGTTCTAGCTCGCTTTTCCGGAATCAATTATGGTTTCTGTTCGTCACCGCTTCTGGTAGTCGTTTCGGTTTCACTTGGAGCTCCACTTTCGAGTTCATTTTAGTTGTTGTGACAGTATCGGTTGCATTTACGGTTGCAATTTTGATTCCAATTACCAACACCGATTTGGGTTACACTTTAGATTTAAATGTCGGTTTTGGTTCTGGCATTGGTTGCGGTTCCGATTCTCTGTCCTTGTGCTCCGTGTTCCGTCACGTATATGATCTCAGTTCCAGTTTCGGTTACGGTATTGGTTGCAATTTGTATTCGGTCAGCATCGTTTGTGCTCTCTATGTTCGGGTTCGATTCGAGGTTGCTTTTCACGTTTCGTTGCATTTGTGCGGTAGATCTCTTCACTGCAGAGCCATTCGGCTTGGTTCTGTGTATGGATAGATACAATTTACATTATAGTTTCATCGTGGCGGAACCACATTGGTGGTGGAAGTTTGTCAGCTAATTGGTAATTATTTTAGCTGCTTTGACATTTCTACTTCTGGCGCAGTACGTTTTTGACACTCAACCAGAGAAATAAATACTTGGAGCTATTTACCTCCGAGCAGATGTAGGCCTACTTCCCTTCCACGGGAGAGGGACCTACATGTTGTATGCTGACGCCAAACTGTAGGCCTAAAACAGATGAATTTTCACTGAGAAGATGCGACTTCGGTTAGAAAAACTTGTTTGTATTTGAAAAAGCTTGTTTTTAAATGTTTGGTGTTGATTTGTCCAGAACTTGAACACAGGGTCTTTAGTGTAGCAGGCGGAGCATGATACCTTCACACCATGGCGCCGAAATGTATGAAAATTGGCAAAAACTTCCATTGATTTGACCAGCTTTTTTCATTCAAATGTAATGCCAGCACGAATTTGTAATGAATATAAATTGACTTGTCTGGATTTTGTTCTTTAGGAATTTCTGAAAATTTTTGGAATTACGGCTTGTGGGGAAATTGAGACGCACACGATCTGAACATTCTTATATTGTTTGAGGATAAAAAATCTGCTGACAGCAACATCTTCTGGTGATTAGATGCTGCTGAAAAGTACAATCGAGCGAAAGTACATTATAATGAACGAAATATGTGGTCCCACTCACTGATTTGGATTGACGTTCAGCTTTATCAATCTTGTTGCTCTTCCTCCAAGTCAGGTGGCACTGTTATAAAAGAAAATTTTATATAGTCGTTCATCCTCTAAACAACAACAAAAAACAACATGGAATTCACGGGCTGATCAACAGGTAGTCATCTTCAATTCTGATTCACCAAAAAATGTATACGTCGGTGACCAATGGGGTCAAACGAGGCCTGGTAACATCATGGACACATTCAGTCTATGCGAATTCTGACCAGCTCACTAATCTAACCTACACAAGAGTAAACTGCAATAAAGCTTACGTATAAATATCAATTACAAATTTAACGAGATTTCAATTAAAATATTTGTTCACCACAAAACCGCTAATAATTTTCAGAAGACTAACCAAACATGTTGATAGCTAATAAAATAAGGTAAATATATAAAACGAATAATTTAACACTGGCAATGAAAAATTTATTTAATTTATAAATAGAATTTAAGCTCATAAGAAAAAACAGGACATTAAAAATAAAATATTCAGGAATGTTTTTGTTAGGTGGTTAAAGTATTCGGGTAGGAATTATGTATGTATGTATATTAGGCCGGGTCGATTTGTGGGGAGGCAAAAAAATCGCCCATTGCTCTGTGAAAATCATATTCTAGGGATCAAAACAAGAAACTTTGCCGAAGGAACCATACCTCTAAAACGAATTCTGATGTCCCCCCCCCTTTGGGTCGTATGGGCAAATTTTGAAAAATCCCACTTTGAAATGCCTATGTTTTTTCTTTTTGGAGTTTATTTTTCTCTTTAGAAATTTATTTAGCCAGAACATATGTAAATGAAAAAATGAATTTAACTTAGTAATAGAAAAGAAATTAAAAAAAATTATTAGAAATTAGCGTTTTTACAACCCCCTTTTAAAACCAAGGCATCACTGTGATGCATTTGCATGTCGTGAACATAGTTGTGTGGGTTTTTTATTCAACCGTTTTAAAAAATGAAGGTATCACTGTGACACAATTGCAGATCGTAAAATTGCTTGTGTTGTTTTTTTAAGCCACCACAAGACACAGCAGGTAGAATTGAAATTGCCCCTACCCAAAAGTTCGACCCAAAGGGGGGGGGCATCAGATTCGTTTTAGAGGTATGGTTCCTTCGGCAAAGTTTCTTATTTGATCCCTAAAATACGATTTTCACAGAGCAATGAGCAATTTTTAAATCGACCCGCCCTAATGTATATGTATTTTGGCTAGCTAAATAAATGTTTTTCCAATTTTTCAACAAAACGTAAACGTAAACTAGAAATATATATTTACATCCGCATATAAACGCGTCATAACTTATTATGTTTTCCTTTGCGCTGCATATAACATTAGACTGCCTGTTATTTTCTGGTTTTCTTTACCGCAGGTTCAACCCTGAACCTTCGGTGTGCTAGCCCTTTACCTTCACATAATGGCAACAGCCGATATAGATGTTAAATTATGTAGCTCTCGAAAGCATTCCTTTCACCGCATCCTTAATACCAGACCCTTTTGCTTGAAGGACGCTACAGTGATAGGGCAACTTAAACTTACGGTTTACATCAAGCTTCAGGCAAGATTTATGCCCAATAAGACATTCAATACCAAGTTTGGTGTTGTTTTAAGAACGCCTCTGATACCAATCACACTGATCGCGGTGCCACGACCGTTTTCAAAAACTTTTAATTTATTTATTTTCTTTGTGTAAATACGCTTAAGAAGTAAAATAACATTGACATTAAGCTTTTTTCTCGCAAAAGCTTAAAAGCTTGGGAAAATAGTAGATCGGATAATGAAAGCAACAGCTGCGTTGTTCTTCTGCAAAAGAGCACTTGGTGCCGGGTTTATCTCCCTAAGTAGTGCAGTCACAAAAAAGCACTTATCTTAAGTGAGGAAAACATTTCCTAAAAAAGTTTACTTTAAATTGAGGGAATTTCAATATAATGAGTAAGAATTTCATTTTTTGTATAAAGCTTTTCATTGATTTGAGAAATTTTGTTTGAATAGGTGGTCTAATTTAGTGGCCGGCGCTTACAAAGGCTACGAACCCCAAATGCTTGCAAATAGTCCAGAGAAGCTCGGAGCTCTGCATTACCGACGCTTTTGCTTCCGCTCCGACAGAGGCACCCAACACTATCCTGCACCATCCAGGCCTACGGAATAAGGTTAACTAGCAGTTTGAAGAATAGAGGAAGTGGTCATGCTATTACCTTCAGCACCACAATCGAGTTTCAATACCAATACTCACTAATTATTGCACTTCCTGTAACATTTTCACTAAGAATTACACAGCGTGAATTCCCATGCCACAAGAATGGTCAAATTGGCAAAATGCTGTTCAGGGTGTCATCAACATATTTGAAATGGCTCTAAGTTTTCCGGGAAGGTGGATTGTGGTATCTTTCACCGAACCTGGGACTATAGATCTCTTTCCGACATTGCGACTATTGCACCGTTTATCAAGCGAGTATGTTAGCAGTACGTAGTGCTGTAAATCATTTGGCAACCCTGCATGAAAACGAGAAAAGGGTCATAACTTTCTCTAGCCGCCAGGCTGCACAGAAGGCAATAAGGCTTATGAAAATACAAGCCTATCACTGAATGCAGCAGATCTCTCAATGAGAGGGCCAACACTTCTGTATTACCTTTATATGAGTGCCTGGACAGTGTTTCAAGCAACTGTAAAGCTGATGAGTTGGCCAGGAGGGATACGACCGCCCACATTTGATTCGGTAGGAATATCTATGGCCTCTTTTACACTCCGTGCGACGACAAACACTTTAAGCCGGACAAATATGCTCTGGTCAGCACTTTACTATCCGGCGCTGAGAAAAAGAGGTTAACAAACGTCAAACGCTTTCCGAGCTCGAAACTAGGGCGACAGCTAAATGTATTGACTCCTGCAAGTAGTTCGATCCGCAGTTGCTGGTACAGTAAGTGTTACTTACCGTTAAGGGTATTACAATGGACCAATGGGTGGCCTAAATATGGGGCGGGACGCGGCCTCTCGGTGCAGTCCTTATGATATAACCTCATGCAACATAGGGTTGCCAGAGCCTCATATGCTGTGTATAATATAATCGCAAGTAACATCTTTTACATCGGTTAAAGCGACAGCTTTCATTTTGATAACAATTATGTGAGATCCACCTAAGAAAAAGGGGTGTTTGTCCCCTAACTCCAGATTTCGAGGGGTCTAATGGAAATTGTGAGTGCGTTGCTTTTGTATAATCGGCAATACCTAAAACTTATTTCAGTTTTGTTCTCGTGTTGTTACATTTACGTTCGCTAAAAGTTTTTCTTTTTTCTATTTGCAGGTAAGTTTTACGGATCCTTAGTTTCAAACGTAAAATCTTGGTTCGCTTTAAGAGTAAGTACATATTTGATGTTCATAAATTATTTTCGCCGAATAAAATTATAAATACTCCATCTATAAGACTTGTTCGGTAAAACCCCAAAAGGTGGGGCACTCTTAGTTTAAAGCTTAAGTCATTTGAAATTTAAAGGGCGGCACTTGAAAAAACAAACTTAAAAAAATGACACTCTAATGTATCGTATATATTATACTGGGTCGAAAAAAGTTGAAAAAGTAAACTTGAAGCTTATATTGAGAGGGTCTCGGAAAAATTGTTTTAAAATTTGTTTGTATCCTTGCAAATACAGTCGAAATTTTTTTTTGTTGTAACTTGGTTAATTTACATCTTAGTTTTAAGTTTTATATGTCAACATGTTTGTCTTAATAATCTCTATAATTCCTTTCAACATCCTTTTACGCTCTGAAGAAGTGTACTTATAGTTGTTCTGCTAAACCGGTTCTAGCTAGTGTTGTTCCGATAAGAGTACTTTGCTCAAGTAGCGATATTTTTCGTTGCGATTACTTACGAGGGACCTTTTAAGACATCGAGTACATACAGGGCACAGTATCGAGGTATAGATTACTCATGTCGAATAAAGCCTCTTGTATTTTTTAAAATTTTGTTCGGACAATTTCCGCAAATTTCATTTTAAGATTTGCTACATTTGGCAATTTTGAATTCCCCTATAAAAATACCTAAAAAGAAATTGTAGGCAAGAGTTTTTCCTAGTTTGATTTCTTGCTGCCGTGGCTGCTAGGGCGCCGACGAGCCGATTCTTCCTTGGATGACAGCAAGTACTTCGTCCTGTCCTAAACTCAACACTTTTTTGCCTCTTTATACAATCCAGAAAACCTTATAAGCTTTGAAGGGAACTTAAATTTCACCAATGCATCATACAAGCAACTTCTTTTCGCGCTATATAAACCGCTTTAAAGTCGACAAAGAGGTGGTGCGTATCGACTACCTTAACGTGCGTCTTCTTCGGGATCTGACGTATCGTAAATATTTACTCGAAAGTAGAAGCCACAATGATAAATTCCATTGGTTTGGTTTTGGCTCAAGTCTTTCTCGTAAAGAATGCTATTATAACAAGTAAGGGAGGCTAAGTTCGGGTGTAACCGAACATTACATACTCAGCTGAGAGCTTTGGAGACAAAATAAGGGAAAATGACCATTTAGCAAAATGAACCTAGGGTAACCCTGGAATGTGTTTGTATGACATGGGTTTCAAATGGAAGGTATTAAAAAGTATTTTAAAAGGGAGTGGGCCATAGTTCTATAGGTGGACGCCATTTCGGGATATCGCCATTAAGGTGGACCAGGGGTGACTCCAGAATGTGTGTTGTACGATATGGGATATCAAATGAAAGGTGTTAATGGGGTTTTAAAAGGGAGTGGCCCTTAGTTGTATATGTGAAGGCGTTTTCGAGATATCGACCAAAATGTGGACCAGAGTGACCCAGAACATCATCTGTCGGGTACCGCTAATTTATTTATATATGTAATACCACGAACAGTATTCTGCCAAGATTCCAAGGACTTTTGATTTCGCCCTGCAGAACTTTTCATTTTCTTCTACTTAATATGGTAGGTGTCACACCCATTTTACAAATTTTTTCTAAAATTATATTTTGCGTCAATAAACCAATCCAATTACCATGTTTCATCTCTTTTTTCATATTTGGTATAGAATTATGGCATTTTTTCATTTTTCGTTAATTTTCGATATCGAAAAAGTGGGCGAGGTCATAGTCGGATTTCGACCATTTTTTATACCAAGATAAAGTGAGTTTAGATAAGTACGTGAACTAAGTTTAGTAAAGATATATCGATTTTTGCTCAAGTTATCGTGTTAACGGCCGAGCAGAAGGACAGACGGTCGACTGTGTATAAAAACTGAGCGTGGCTTCAACCGATTTCGCCCTTTTTCTCAGAAAACAGTTATCGTCCTAGAATTTAAGCCTCTACCAAATATCACAGCGATTGGTAAATTTTTGTTCGACTTATGGCATTAAAAGTATTCTAGACGAATTAAATGAAAAAGGGCGGAGCCACGCCCATTTTGAAATTTTCTTTTATTTTTGTATTTTGTTGCACCATATCATTACTGGGGTTGAATGTTGACATAATTTACTTATATCTGTAAAAATATAAAATTTTTTGTTAAAATTTTACTTGAAAATTTTTTTTTAAAGTGGGCGTGTTCGTCATCCGATTTTACAAATTTTTATTTAGCACATATATAGTAATAGGAGTAACGTGCCTGCCAAATTTTGTCATGATATCTTCAACGAATGCCAAATTTCAGCTTGCAAAACCTTTAAATAACCTTCTTTTAAAAAGTGGGCGGTGCCGCGCCCATTGTCCAAAATTTTACTAATTTTCTATTTTGCGTCATAAGGTCAACGCACCTACCAAGTTTCATTGCTTTAGCCGTCTTTGGTAATGAATTATCGCACTTTTTCGGTTTTTTCGAAATTTTCGATATCGAAAAAGTGGGCGTGGTTGTAGTCCGATTTCGTTCATTTTAAATAGCGATCTGAGATGAGCGCTCAGGAACCTACGTACCAAATTTCATCAAGATACCTCAAAATTTACTCAAGTTATCGTGTTTACGGACGGACGGACGGACGCAGCTAAATGAATTCTTTTTTCGCCAGATCATTTTGATATATATAAGTCTATATCTATCTCGATTAGTTTATGCCATTACGGATTACCGTTTTGCGAACAAAGTTAATATACTCGTGAGCTCTGCTCAGCTGA